>JASAND010003522.1:0-31775 GCA_030248195.1 Trissonchulus latispiculum | reverse complement strand
TATGAAAATTGGAGTCTTGGAGCCTCCAATTACTGTAGTTGAAGCACCCTTGCAGATTAAGCCACTTCGCAGTTTGAAACAACGATGGGACAGTCTTAGGTCGTCAACTACAGACGAACAACCTGCAGCTCCAGTGTCCATACCCAATTCCTTAAATGAACTAGATCTGGATGAAGAGGTGCTTACAAAATCTCAAAAAGAACGCCTAATGCAGATGTTAACCGCTTATGGAGATGTTTTTGTAGAAAGCGGTGGAAAAACTGGCTATTCTAAGAATTTCGAGCACCGAATATTTACCGGCGATGCACCGCCGATTAAGCAGCTGCCTTACAGGATACCAATGGCCCAGCGTGAAATAGTAGATGACCAGTTGGAAAGTATGCTGCAGCAAGGTATCATTCGACCTTCGAAGAGTCCATGGTCGTCTCCAGTAGTCTTGGTGAAGAAGAAGGATGGAACTTGGCGTTTTTGTGTGGACTTCCGGAAACTAAACGCGGTGACAAAAAAGGACGTCTTCCCTTTGCCAAACATTACTGAAATTCTGGACACCTTGTCAAATGCGCGTTACTTCAGTTCACTAGATCTGGCTCAAGGTTATTGGCAAATTCCAATTCGCCCTGAAGACCGAGAGAAGACGGCTTTCATCACACATAGTGGCCTCTTCGAATTCAATGTCATGCCCTTTGGTTTGTGTAATGCACCAGCCACATTCCAGCGACTGATGGAAATTACGCTGGCAGGACTTAACTGGAAGACATGTTTGGTCTATATAGATGATTTGGTCATCTTTTCTGATACTTTTGAGAAGCATTTAGAATATTTGAGTCAGGTTTTTGACAGGCTCAGACGTGCTGGTTTGAAAATAAAGACAAAGAAGTGTCAGTTTTTGAGATCAAAAATCGCCTTTTTGGGACATACAGTCTCCAGTGATGGAGTCGCACCCGATCCTGCAAAGATCGAAAAGATTACCGAAATCCCAGCGCCTAAAAGTGTAGATGAATTAAGAAGTTTCCTTGGGTTAGCTTCATATTATCGACGCTTTGTGCCGAAATTTGCAGAAATTGCGAACCCACTCCATGTGCTACTCAAGAAGGCGAAGAAATACGAATGGACCGTGGCATGCGATACCGCTTTCAATGAGTTGAAGAAAAGATTAGTTTCGCCACCTATCCTCAGTTATCCGGATTTTACGAAACATTTCATACTGAAGACCGATGCATCCTTACAAGGACTCGGAGCAGTTCTGACCCAAGAAGTGCAGGGAAGAGAAACTGTAATTGCATACGCAAGTCGAGGTTTGAAGAGTAGTGAGAAGAATTACAGCATCGTGGAATTGGAAAGCCTAGCTGTGGTCTGGGCTATCAAATACTTTAGGACGTACCTAGCGGGGCGACACTTCACCGTTATAACAGATCACGCTCCCCTTCGCTGGCTACTTCTCCACGGAAAACACCAGGAAGGAAGGTTGGCCAGATGGGCTTTGACTTTACAGAGTTATGACTTTGATGTCATATACAAACCAGGTAAAACTAATGCGGTAGCAGATTTCTTGTCACGAATGCCCACATCTCAGATAGCACCGATTAGTTCTCTCGAATGGCAACTGTTTGAGGAACAAAGGGCTGATCCAGATTTGGGACCACTAATTCAGTATCTACGAGACGGAACTTTGCCTGATGATTCTACCGCTGCCAGACATGTGGTCAGGCAGTCACCCAGGTATGTCTGGACCAATGGTCTCCTATACCACCTCTACCCCAGGCAAGGAAAGAGGGATCAAACTCTCTATCAACAGGTTGTGGTACCCATATCATTGCGTGAGATGCTGCTGAAAGAATACCATGATAGTCCCTTCGGAGCACACCAGAATTTTGACAGGACCTATATGAAGCTACTGCCTAAATATTACTGGGATGGTATGTATGGTGATGTGAAGAAATGGTGTGACGAGTGTGAGTCATGTGCAGGACGCAAGTCAGGACGACTGACCCGAGCACCGATGGCTCCTATCCCGGTAGAGGGAGTCATGGATCGTATGGCTGTCGATATCCTTGGACCATTGCCAGTTACGGAGCAAGGTAATAAATATATAGTGGTGTTCATGGACTATCTGACTAAATGG
Organism: Trissonchulus latispiculum; assembly: GCA_030248195.1. Classification (NCBI taxonomy): domain Eukaryota; kingdom Metazoa; phylum Nematoda; class Enoplea; order Enoplida; family Ironidae; genus Trissonchulus; species Trissonchulus latispiculum. Next base: position 29,653 of record JASAND010003522.1, on the reverse strand, counting down.
GCAGAAGCATTCCCGATGCCCGATGCTAAGACTGAAAGAATTGCCAAGTTATTTGTGGAAGAAATTGTCTGCCGATTTGGAGCTCCCGCTACCCTACTGTCAGATCAAGGAACTCAATTTACTTCCAAATTGCTGCATGCAGTCTGTGAGATCCTGAATGTTGAACGCACGTTTACCACGCCGTACCACCCTCAAACGGATGGTCTGGTTGAAAGATTCAATAGTACCATACTTAAAATGCTAAGCATGTATGTGAACTCCAAACAAGCCGATTGGGATACCTATATTCCCTACGTTCTATTTGCGTATCGAACTAGTAAGCAGGAATCTACACAACTCTCTCCTAGTTTACTCATGTATGGACGCGAACCTAATTTACCAGTAGATGTGACTATACATTTGCCAAGATACCATTTTGACTTGGAAGACTATAAAACGTATCTGCTTGTAAGGATACGGGAGGCATGGGATATTGCCCGTGAAAATCTGGAACAGGCACAGAATCGCCAAGCTGCTCTGTACGATCGAAGAAGGAATGATCCTGAGTTTAGTATTGGAGATCAAGTGTGGGTACATAACCCAGCAGTTGCTAAAGGCAGAACCGCTAAATTAGCTCATCTTTGGCATGGGCCCTATACGATAATCGCCATTCGTTACCCTACGGTCACTATCGAACCAAGTCGTGGAAGGAATCGAAAGCGACAGACTGTGCACTTGAATCGACTAAAGAGGTATAAGGGAACTGCGGTACCTAGGCTGCTAGCACAGCCAAGGCAGCTGGAGCAGCTAGACGAATCACCTTTGGAAGACTCCTTGGAAATAGTTGAACCGAATCAGTCATCGTCAGACGAAGTTGAGAATCCAGCAGAGACAGATGTAGATACCGACTGGGAACAGTTGGTTGATCAGATAAACGAGGAGTTAACCACAGCGGACGAGGCTCCATACGAGACAGAACCTGAGGAAGCCCAACAAGCGACTGACGAATCCGTGGTTGATATACCAGCCGGACCAAATGGATCTCTGGAGGAAGAAACTGACGATGGAAGTAACAGGAATAAACCTAGTTCACCCGAGTCTGAAACTGAACCAAGTAGTTACGAGAATTTGTATTCTCTGCGTTCACGGAAAGATCCGTGCAAGTACTGGAAAGTTTACTATTAAGTGCATAGATAACCCCGAAACCCAGCCTTTTGTTGTTTACTAATGTTATTCGAAGTAGAATTGAGCAGTCCTGTTTGTTGTAGATTGAGTAACGATGTCCAGTGTACCTAATCCCGCTCCGAGATCGAGAATAATCGTCCCTCGTGTAATTCGACCTGATCTACCCATAACTGTGGTTGGTTTGCGCAGAGATCCTAAAACGAAAGCTTTCTACCGGGTTCCAGTCAGCGCTTTGCGCCCTATAGAGAAGAAGGTCGTATCTACTCCGGCTGAACCTTGTCAAGTGTCCAAACCGTCTGAAGGACTGCAGGCACTGTCCAGCGCCGAAACCCCTCCTGAACCTGCAGCCTTTGCTGAAGTAACCACTAGTCAGCCACCCCCGACCCACACTTTTGTTGAGAACCCGTCACCCGCCGCTAAGAAACGACAACCACATCAGATTAAGGGAACCTTAGCATACTATCGTCGCAGAATACAGAATAACGCAGCCGTACGACGTTACCGAGACAGGAAACGGATTCGTGAAACATTTCACGTGGACGATATAAAGAGACTAATCGAAGAGTGCGAGCAACAAGCGGCAATATGGGCTAACGGAATTCAATGGGAATCTTCTGTGGACGATGTCATTGAGTATTATGCAGGACTTGAACCCCATACTTAAGTAACTAATAATTTCTGCTATTATTGTCTGTGTATGTTAGTACTACTGAAAACTAAGTGTGTAATTTGAAGATTCCTCCCTCAAGCTAATTAACAACACAAACCCCTACAACTTTAAGGTAACGAGAAAGAAAGGAAGTACTAGCTCACGAAAAATAGTTTAAGAATATATTGCTAATATATCTAAGTAGTGAGATCGAGATAAGTAGTATAAATTTAGTCGGTATCCACGTATATAATTTACTTAGGTTTCTTATATTTTGTTCTAGAGTCTGGTGAAACCGTATTCCTGGTTCTTCCACGGCACGGTCAAACCAATATCGAACTCTGGGAGACATATATAGTATAGCTAGCAGACATATAACTAGCTTCCTCAAGTAACAGCTATGCCTCTCCGTCAGCGAAACGGGACTTGGGAATTCCATGTTAACGCAGACCCAGGTTATGATACTAGACATATGACCACGAGTCAACTACGGAACGGGGACGTGAAGGTCATGGTTGATACCATGGAAGGCTTATGCTGGAGTAATCTTATTCCCCCTCTCCCATTCTTCTCAACGTTACCCGTAACTTTTGCCCCATCCCTGGCGAATTCCCTAGACACTTATGGGCGGTTTGGTTTCGAGGGTACCGAACAAACTCAGGTTGGTATCTACCTTACCGGCAGACTGTATCGCCTAATTTCCGATCTCCAGTACCGGTTTGATAACTATGACTGCGAAAAGGCGAAAGATTTCGCAAATAGAGTTCTTCCTAAGGGTACTAGGTTTGTCTTGAATGCAACTGCTAGCGCCCATGGCCAAAGGATATTGATGATGCCGGTAGATTATGGTCGTCTCATCGATGTCTTACAACCAGTGGGGCAACCGGTTAAGAAACATGACGAGGTATCTGCTCGGATGTATTTTCGTCAAATGGTTGATGTGGTCGAATACCTCCATGGTCAAGACATTTGTATTCGCAACGCAACCCTGGATAATTGGTTCTTTATGGACCCTGGTAAATGCCGTCTCCGCCTAGGAATGATTGGATACCTGTACGTCTGTCCCTCTGGAAATGACCGTTTGAGGAACATTCCTTGCACCAATGACTTATATTGGCCTCCTGAGTTATTTCTTTTCCATCTAGAGCTCCGTGGGAAAGCGGTAGATATATGGATGATAGGGGTTTGCCTTTTTCGAATGGTCACTGGCTATTTCCCCTATGCAGGTTCAACTCGTGCCCTGACCAGGTTCCGACTGACCAACCCGGACATCGATTTTCGACTACCGTCTTTCGTAAGCGAAGACTTGGAAATCCTTCTGAGGGGAGTGCTAGAAAAATATTGGGGAGACCGGACGACAATTGAACACCTAGTCGACGATCATTGGGTTAAGGGAACTTCTCGATTCCAGCACGAAGTGAACTCAAGGCTATTGCTTCGCAACAGCAGACCTCGAGCTAGATGGCCTATTCCCCGAATCCCTTCGTTCCGTTAATCTTCCTTTCCTAAAAATTTACTGTCTTAAAAAAATTTTTTTTAAATCATTTTGATTTTTGTTTTGATGTCATTTTTATCAAAAAACCATTGACGAAAAAATGTGCTTAGTGTCTTTTATTTAGCGAGTAAAATGTTCTATTTCTCATTCAAAAATATATATATTCAGTAATCCTATTTGTCTCGAATTAAAATTCTTTCGAGCCAGACAATTGTTCACATTCTATTTTACGACCGAAATAATTTTTTTTTGATAATTTTTGGGGGGGCCCTTTCTACCACCCACACACTAATCCACCCCCATTGTTGAGATTCGTCTAAGGCATTTGTTTCTGTTTAGAGAATTAAGCTTTAATTAGTAATTATAATTCCTGAATTTGGCCATGCTTCGATTTGGTCCAATCCAAACTTATGAGGCACCGATAGCTGAACCTAAATTCTACCGTTGGAAGAAGCGGGCCTACGTGAAGGAGCCTCTGCATCCGGATCATGAAGCCTGGATACCTCTAGTCAAAAAACTGGAGGCTACGGAAGATGCCATCGTTGTTTGCAGCAGGAGACGTCATCAGCAGGTCTTCCCCAGGTTACGGGAACTGGCGGAACGATTTGGATGGTGTTCGCTGGACACTGAAGGCCTAGACGCGGACAATACCCAGTATGGCGGGAGCCATTTTAATGTCCTCCAGATAGCCTTCTCCAGCGACCCCTCCCACATTTTCGTCTATTGTGTGGGATTCCTAACCGGATTCCAGCCAGCCCAGTTTCCACCAGACCTAAAAGAATTTCTGTTGAATCCGCCGTGCTCGTTTGTGGCCAACGGCTGTTACAGTGATGCTCAGCGGTGCCAAGACACCTTCGGGTTTACCATCAAAACCCGAGTGGATCTAACAACTCTATTTAAAGCGTCCGGATTGGCAGAAGAATACGGAATCCACCGGAACCCTGGATGTGGGATTGGACTAAAGGATATGGTGGAAGCCCTGTTCAACGAAAAAGATACCAAGGATCCCAACATCCAAAGGTGTGGGATGGATCTTCTGCTCAGTCCGAGACAGCTGGTATATGCAGTGGAAGATGCCGTGTCCCAGCTCCGGGTAGCTCAATGTTGCCTGCAGCGCATGTTTGGTCTGGAAGCTACCGGCAGATGGGCGCATCATTTGCGTCACCATCAGGAGTGGCGCTCCGTTAAAACAGCACCGCTGGGATCAAATGGTCGTGGCCAGAGACGCACGTTCGGCGAGGGAAGACACGAGACGACGCCAATGACGGCAGACGAAGACGACGACGAAGTGGACGATGGTACGGAAATGGAGGTCGACATGGAATGCCTTATTCCGGGGCCTAGGCCCACTGCTGTAGTGTCAGTGGTCGAAAAGATTCGGGTGCCAATCTACGTTAGGAAGCCGGAACCCTGTTCAAGGACTGCTAAATCCAGGGCCATCTACTTCCCGGTCGCAGTCCGAGAACAGGTTCGGATCCGTCGATCCGCGCCGATCCGACGTACCTACAGCTACAGCTTAGACCCTGCCCCGGCACCCCAATCCGCGGACGTCCTCGTTACTACCATCCCGTTGTTCAAAGACTTTGTCAGGTGCCTGAAGGCTTATATACGAGGGGAATACCAAGAAATTTCCCTTTCGAAGGGCTGTTATGTGCTTTAAAGGGAAGCACAATTCCAGCTCAGTGGCTTCCATCAGTAGCGAAGTCATCCGAGATGAACCACTGACCTGGGAAGCCACGGTATGGATTGCTGGGATCCCTATTACGGAAAGGGTACAGCACACGACGGATGCTCCGGCTATTGAAGCTGCTGCCCGCAAGTGGAAACGTGTTGCCGACCCTGAGATGGGACCTCACATTCCCGAAACTTCTGATCGGCGACCAGCGAAGATCGCCCGGATGGAGTGGTGCGCCCTTTTCGGACAAAACGGCCAGAGGCGCACCCCTATTCTGCCAAATCCCGGTATTCCCCCTGTGGTCCCCAGGCTACCTGACAACAACGCTCACGAACGCTGGACCGATACGACCGTCCGGTTTGGAGGAGAGGAGAGCCCTTTCAGCAACTTTCATGAAGCTACGTTCGTCATACGGGGGATCACGTATAACTGTGTCGAGAAGTACTACCAGTACTCGAAGGCCAAATATTTCCACAAGAGCAAACTGGCCGATAAAATTTTGGAATCCGGAGAACCCCGAAAACAGAAAGCTCTCGGCCGGAAAGTTTTGCCACATGATCGGACCAGCTGGGACGACGTAAGCAGATACTTCATGTACGAGGGGTTATATGCTAAATTCGCACAGAATGACCACCTGCGAGCGTACCTCCTGGCTACCGCGCAGCGGAGACTGGTCGAGACTAGGGAAAAGGACGACTTCTGGGGCTCTGCTTCCTCCTTGGACGATCCAGAGATTGGTCCGGGATGCAATTGGCTCGGACGCCTCCTCATGCTGCTGCGATCTCACTTCATCGGACAGATAACAGGTATATAATTCAGTAACACCGTCTATAGGTTAACATATATTTACGCGTACTCATTTCATTTCAGGCGATTCGAATCACCCGAACGGAGACGTAAAGTTCGTACTGCCTTGTATAACACAAGTTTGGAAACAGAAACCTGGAAACCAGTGCTTCGACCAAGACGAAGTCACTCAGTGCAAGCTGTCCCTAATGAGTTCAAAATGACTTTACTACCGCTAATGAGACCTGTCTTATCTCTGTGTTCTTATGTACCTCTTGAACTGACTATAAAACCCCACCCAGATAACTTGAAATCGCAATATTTCTCCGCACCTCAGCTAAAGGATGAAATTCGTTTTGCCCCTATACCCCCAGTCCTACTAGAATCTGATTATCGCAACCCAGCTTGGAAGTCTGTCCTGAATTTAAATGAGTCAATTGAGTCTGATAGTCGTGGTGTAGTAACGATTTTATACAGTGTAAATAGTGTAACAATGAAAGGTAACCAGTTGCTAAACCCCCCTCAGACCAGTAATTTTTATGATTCACTATCCATGTTTCCTGAACAGGAAATGAATGACATGGAACTCTTGCTTCTAGACTTAAGTTCTAGCTCTCTAAGTCAAGCGAGTAAAGAATCTTTATTATGGGATTCGTACTACCTCGTTACTTCTTCGGAACCTAATCTAGAAAATGACTATAGTTGCACTTGTGCAATACCCACGCTTCGGAGGCATAGCCTCTGAATGTTCAATTCTAGTTATCCTGTACCGTGACTTATTTTAGGTGTCCAACCCGTACCATGAACACTCAGTCCATGGAAATGAACTATGGCACCTATTGTGAAGGACCGTTTGAAATTCTACCCTTAGAGAATTACATGTTAGAAAAATTTAGTTTACTTTATCAAATGTGTCGTCACCCCACACCTGAGCTTTTGCGTAGGATGTCCAGCTATGTTTTCGAAAGTAGCGAATATCTGAGGTCTAAACTTTTCTGTGAACCAACTTTCTGGTATGATGAAAACGGGGAGACATGCAGTCCATGTCTTGAAGGTGGAAATCAGAAAGTTATGAAAATTGTGCGTACTCGAACCATTTATGATGATGTCATGAGACTTTATAAAATTCCTGAGGACACAGCGAAATTTTATTTTCGGCAAATTGTAGACATGGTTACTTTCGCGCATGAGCATGATCTGGCTTTCGTTGATGTGTCAATGGCTCGATTTTCGATATATCCGTGCGGAAAAACTACAGTGATTAAAGCTAAGCACTTTTTCAAGTTTCATCCATGTTCTGGAAATTATTTGGTTCCAGCTGACAGCGTTTTTCCAGTACATGCTGCGTATCGTGCACCGGAAATTTTTGAATCTAGTTCGTATCATATTCAAAAAGCTGATATCTGGGGTCTCGGTGTACTACTGTATACCATGCTAGTTGGACGGTACCCCTTTGACAGCCCCACAGATTTGAAAATGGAAAATCGAGTTCGTCGTGGCTTTTATTCGTACGAAGCTCACGATTCCATAAGTCCGTCTGCACGGGACTTGATTGGAAAAATGCTGTCATTGAAACCAGATAATAGGCCAATAGTAAATGAAATTTTGACACATCCATGGCTAGGCGTAGTACGATATTCGCAAAGTTTGTTGCAAAATATGGCATACCCTGCTGGATCTCAGGTGTGGTGTGATAACTTAATATGGGCTAGGACACCCAATCCGAAAGGAAACGAAAATTTGACTGAAACTACGGAAACTCGAACGGAAAATTCAATAGATGATGAAATAGACTCAATATATATGCAGTACTCTACAGTTATCTCTCAAACCAAATCTAGCTCCTCTAAGCGTTCACTGAAACGATTAGTGCGTAAGACCCTCTGGAAAGAATCTCCTGGTTCAATCCAAGGCTGAATATTCTTTCCAGATGGTATCGAGAACTTAGTCCACAGACAATTTAGACTTAGACTTTGAAAGAGCTAAATAAATTTTGCATCCCTCAATCTGTTTTAGTTAGACTCAATTTCAGAAGTTCAGTAATTCATAATGGTATGTAGAAGCTCCGGGTTCTAGCCCAGGCCCTACTTTAATATGCGTGTATCTATTTAGTATAGTGTATGTTAATTGTCGTATATATTTTGGACATTTAATCATATATTTGTATTGTTTCTTGCGTATATAATTGCTGTATTTATTTGGACAATTCATAAAAATATTTGGACACTTATCATATATTTGGACTCTTACATCTATTTGGACAATTCATTATATTTGTCATATATATTCTGTGTTTTGTAGTTTATGCTTTTATTGTATTACTCTTATGTAGTCTTAGGGTATTAAATGTAAACCTAAAATTTTGGGGAATCCTAATTATAATTCGGAAATTGAATAATTTTTCAAGTGTTGCTGTCTGTTCGGAGTCCAAAAGTATCACTTCAACACAGAGTCTTGAGTCAAAGAGCCTAGGGCTTGGCTACACGGATTACTTGCACAGCAGTGAGGCAACTGCAATAAGATATCGTAAGTTAGCTCGCTTCACCGACCCCGACGGGCTGGTCAACCCCTAACCAGTTGCGACGTGCTAAGAGACCAACCGAAGAGGCAGGAATGCCACGGTCGGCGGTTGGGCTTCGAAGGAAACGCAACCAGTAAAACTCTAGCACAGTCTCCCGATGGTCGGCAGCATTTGAGACTTTGTGAGTGATCTAACAGTTAGCCACATCCATGCAGGTCCACCGCTCTTGCCGCCCTGACCCCGTGACTCGTCGACCACAGGTTTCCGTAATGAACTTCAGAACTCCGAAACAGTCTTTTATAACTCATATATTATATATATATCCTAGATATATGGAGATCTAGTATATTATTAAATTATATATATATCTTTGTCTTTCGTCGCGCTAGCCAATACACCCATATCATGTTACTCCGTAAGACGCTTTTCCTATTCGACACGACCACACTAATATTCATTCAAAAAAATAAACAAAACCAAGCATGCTCACCTTTAGCACACGGCAATCAGGCTTGGGAGGGGACAGGGACTTAACCAGGGAAAGGACAGGGCTCTAGAACCGGCTACCACTAGTCTACCACACACCCAATGCTCTAAAACTATCTACCTCCTATTTAAGCAGGACTCGACCACCCCTAGTCGGCAAAGGCCATGCCCTCTTCCTCACTCTCGACCTCCTGGTCCTCCAATTTTTCTAACTCCTTTCTCAAATCGGCTAAATTATGTGTTAACTTGGAGATAAATTTTTCGACCGACTTCTTCTGGCCCCATTTTAGTGCCCACTTTATATGATTTAAATGGACTCGAAACAAAATTCGTGAGACTTCCAAAAACGGGGTAGCCATCCAGGTTGTTGGTTCCCCAGTGGGATGATCCCCATAAACTCGCCCTGGCCCAACCGGAATGTCAGGAGGATTTTGGTGGTTCATTTTCGTAATATATATAATTGTCTAAACAAAATAATTTCAAATTTCAAATAAATACAGCTTTAAAATTTAGAAGCAAATATATACCTAAATAGTCAACTACAATTTCTACGTTAAGTAACTAATGTTGGTTACCCCCCGGACCATAGAACTTATCTAGAGTCACCCACTTCAACCTGTACTCCTCCCGACCCCAAGCAAGCTCTATAGACTTGACTAGATGCTGCGCTCGAGGGGACTCTAGTCCCTCTGCAGCCAGGACAGCCTGCAGTTCTTCGAGCTTCCCCTCTACAATCGATAAACCCCCTAAAGCGTAGCGGACATTTGATAGTTGGGGCGGTTGGCGCCTAGCAGGACCGGCGGGCGGGTCAGGAGGGGCATCGGAGTGTTCCCCTTCCTCATGGTCTCCTCCCTGCCCCCCAGCCTGAGGCATTTCCTCCTGTCCATTCTCTGCATTCATGGCCAGCTAAAAAAATAACTCTACAAACAGACAACCATAATGCTCCATTCACGCAAATACACGCACATACGTACAACTATAAATGTAGAACGTTTCCCTTAAGAGTAGCTTTATTATCAATCTACCGTTACGCTTCTTCTATTTAGTTTAACTATTCCCTATACTGTTCTTCAATCTCATATTTGTATACAGCTCTTACTAGTTTATCATACCTATATAATACACATGTACCCAAATTGTATATAAAATATTAACTTTATATTTACATATTCAATTTTGAATAGCAAGACGCTTTGGTTATATAATAGGTGTATTCATTTACTGACAACAAGTAGTCTGGTCAAGGGTTTACACCTCTTTATGTACTCTAGAGAGATTATGAAATAGCAAGTTAAATCGCAAATCTCTTACCAGTTGTCTTTGGGCTCCGAGGAAGCTGAATTGCAGTTTAATGAAATTCTGAAAAATAATGAAATAACCAATGTGAATTCGTAATAATAATTATGGGAAATGGCCTAGTATTTTTATATAATAGCCTGACTTAATCTCGCCTCTTGAAAATATTTTACTATTATAAGTAGGAATCCTCTTTGTTGGCCGATAATATTAGCCCAGTCAGAAGCAACACCTCTTAAATTAGTGTCCATGTCCACAGTTATTAAATTTAGATTAGCTCAGTCATAGTATATATAGAATATCTTACAAAAGTAGAGCACTCGTTAACGCGTAACCCTGACCGAACCTCTGAAACGCAAAGTTGTTTATCTTAGGCAATTGAATACCCGATTGTGGTACATGGGCGCTGTCAAATTTCGGGGGGGCAAGATAGAAACATTCCATTCCCGTTTATCCGTTGTCATGAAAACATATTATACTAATTTTTATACCATTTTCGGTTCACTTGGAGACAAATCCTGAAGCGACACTTTGAAATATTTAAATTTAGATAAACACTGGACGAGCTGCCTTTCGTCTGCGTAAACTTCACTACTTTAATAACGATCCAAGACAATAAAATTTGGAAACGTGGTCATAATATCATTAAGCGCCTTTTGGTTGCAAAAACATTTCATTCGTTTTAATTAAAAAAAGAAAGGAACTGATTTTAAACATTAATTGCAATGTCAAATAAGAAAAGAAAAACTTATCTGAAAGACAGGAATGGAATGAGGACCCGCGCAAGGACATGGAATATAGCATGGAATGTGGGTTTGGAATGCAGTGGGTACCCGTAATAAGAGGGGAATGGAAATGGAATGGGATGGAATGTAATGAAGGAATAGAGGCCCGACCATCCCCCATAGCTGTTAATACGTAAACTGCCGTCAACACGGCTTGTGATAGCGCCAGCTGAGCCCGCGCCAACTGCGCGGTGCGCTTTTGTTCTCCCCTTCCCAGTGCCAAAAATTTCGCTTCACACTGAAGGGAATCAGTTGTAATTTTAATCGAAAAAATTAAATTGTAACCGCAAAATCGCAGCCGCAAACACTGCCTTAGGTCTTCTTTAGATTTCCCTTCATTCCAGCTTTCTTCTTCTTGCCTTTCATTCATACAAATTAATTTAAGAATTAATTTTATTTTGCGCCCCTCCCTTGTTTGAGTTAGGTGCCACTTTTTAGTTAATGGTCTTGGCACTCGTCTTTTTCGTTGTACTTCTCCGCCCAGGAGGGCGTTTTTCTGCAAGGCGGGGAAAGAAGAAACTGAATGAGTGAATTAAGTAAATTTGTTATAATTAGGGCTGGTGAAAGCCGAATAGAAACGTGAAAAAGTTTCAGCAATATGCACAGGTGGTGTAGAAATAACGGGATTAATTAAGCAATAAAAGTTAAACTAAGGCACCCCCTTTCAAATTTGTTGAAAGAGTGTCAAAAACTTAACTACCTAATTTGTTTTTACCTAATTGCTACCCCCTTACATGTCATCAAATTAAAAAGTCTAATTTGTAAAACAAAACTTACATTTCCGCCGTTGATTATATGACCAATGTTTAAATTTGGCTTTAAAATTCGCCACACATTATATACATATATAGAAACTAATATACTACGTGCAACCATTCATACGTTGTAGTTATATGCATACACAAAACATGCTAATACACCTAGACATACATACACACAATATATAACAGCCTATTTATACGTAGAATACATGGTAGCGTAGCACGTGTACACATACACAGCAACACTTTGACTTAGCACACTAAGCACACACAACCACTCCCAGTTGCTATAACACTTCATTTTAGCAGTTCTCATTTTAAGCCCCAGTGGCGCAACGGTTAGCATTTTGGTCCCATAAACGGACGATCCCGGATCGAATCACAGTACCGACAGACAGCACATTCTTTTTCTATTTCTCCTTGGGGATAAAACAGAAACAGAAATAATTATATTACATTGACCCATTATGTTTGTATATGCATACTTTGTCGTATATTATTACCGTAGTTGCTTCGTAGTGCTTACTTGCTTGCTTATATACCCTGTATTGATAGTACTGTCACTGTAGTATACACTGTACTGGTTGTTTGAAACAGGAGTTTCAACTTCCGAAGGGGTGAGTGATGTCACAGGTGTAGAAATTCATACGTAAAACAGCTAAATTATTTAATGTTCAATAATGAAAATTAATCCTTACGTATCAAAATTATGGAAATTATAAGTAAAATTTAATCTTACGTTCCTGCCTAAACTCTTTAATGTGAACTCTTTACTTTTCGGAAATATTCTAAGTCCCAAATATAGTAGGACTTTACCCTTTCTCTCTCTTAAAGGTTCTTATGGTAGTAGCTGAAGGCAGGCTAAAGTCAGCAGTTCTTACGTAAATTGCAGTGTTTTCTTATTGGTCAGAAATTATAGGGAAGTGGCGTGATTTTGCTAGTTCTTAGAATTGTGCTGGGTGATGGATAATTTGCTCCCTTTTTCGTGTTTTTATGTTTCCTGTGCTGTTTCGAAACTTGTCAGTGATGTTACGTAATATGCTCCGTCAGAGAAGGGGATGAAAGGGACCGACCTAGTTTTTATGGTTTTTGATTGAATATGCCCTTACTTTTTGGACAGAAAGACTGGAAAAGAGGAGATGGGTTGGCCAAGAGAAGAGGAGACGGTAGCTGAAAGGGGCGGAGCTGATGCTTGTTTAAATACCCGTGCATTTTGTTATTGTGCGCCTTTCTTTGTGTACGCCTGCCGGTGGCTAGAACTCTGCTTGACTTTGTATATCTATATCTATATCTATACCTGCCTGCTTTGCCTAGTAAAAGCCTTAGCCTTCAGTGACTTTTAAGACAGACAACGATCCACATCACAGCCGTCACAGGTCATTGCCTCTGCACGCTTCCAGCAGAAACCGACGACCTCGGGCCTGTGACACTTACTTACGTTTTTGCAATTTCAGCCATAAAGCTGTTTCGTCGCCGCAATCGACCCACTGATTTTTTGGAACTGCGTTTGTCACAAGCCTATATACGACAGAATGATGGATTTGCTCTGGACCAAGCCTATACTTCCCTGAGCTCTCTGCTCAAGGAAGGCCAAGCTAATTTGCATATTCTACTGGAAGCTAAGCTAACCCTATCCAGCTGTCTGCTAGCTAGAGATCAGCTTGCAGAAGCTGAAGATTTATTGAAGACCTGCGACAACGACGCTTCTTCCTTGCCTCTGTATTGGATAACGAAAGCTGATTTGACGACGGCTAAATCGAACATTTGCCCGGATTCAGCGAAGACTGAAATAGAGTCTTACCTACAGCAGGCTTTGAATCTTCAACCGGGCTGTTTTGAAGCCCAGTTTAGACTGGCCAAACTGAAATGGCAAGAGACGGAGGCGGCTGGAGGACGAGCTTTGAAGTAAGCTTTGTTTTGCGTCAGCTCAATGTAGGAGGGTAGTTTGATCATGGATTAGCTGATGAGCGATGAGTGATGACGCGCTGACAATTCTGTAAGCGTCAAACTGCTATGTACTTCAGCTGGAATTTCTTTAGGCCGAAAAATGGGGGGGGGGGGAATAAAATGGCCTAAAAATGCTAAACATACGGTAAAAATTGCGTGTTTTCTTCGAACACTGCTACAACTAAGCTAAGATGTGCTCAAAAAGTAAGTTTTAGTACCATAATAGACGAATTTTAGCCAAACGTTTTTGAAAATTTTGTCCAAAAAATTCTTAAAATTTGGCATTTTCTGGGCACCTTATAGTGAGTGGGGGGAAGCCCAAAAAAGTGGGAGGTAGGGGACGAGTGGGGGACCCAAAAGTGGGGGGAGGGCGCCACTAACGTGACGTTTTAGCATTTTAACTTTCTATTGAATTTTTGGTCATCACATTTACACGCAAACGCGTATATGCACACTTCTCTGCGCGTACGTCTACGCCTATGAAATCAGCATTAGCTTTGCTGTTAACGCGCGTCAATGCACGTCAAGACACATACGAGATGTCAATCCTCCAGATTTTTTTAGTGGCGATGCTTTGGGATATGTTGTTGTTACTTTGTTCACAGACAATGAAAACAAAACTCATGCCCAGCGATAGCAAGCACAAATGAAGCCATTTTTTATTCATGGTTTCTGAAGAGTTTCTTCATCAGACATGTTTCGTAATATTGCCTCCATTATGCGGATTCTGCTTCCACTACCTATTTTATTGTTATTTTAGGCTAATGCTGGACGCAGGACGATTTGACATCAATCACTACGGACCCTATCTCTATCTGGGATTGCACTATCGACAGGCACGCGATCTGGACAAAGCCACCAAACTGCTGCGCTGCTGCGTGGCTAGAAATGCTCGCTGCGCTGAAGCAGTTGCTGCGCTGCACGATGTGCTGGGCGTGACGCAGCCAGCCAACGTTGATGCCAGACTGGACCTGTTGCAGCATACCTGTGACCTAATGACCCCGGAAGAAGCCCCCGCTGTCTGGGTACGCCTGGGTCAGCATCGTTACCGTCAGAAGGATTATGACGGAGCCATAGATGTGTTTCAGCAGCTGCTTAGGTAAGTGCCAGCGGCTTCTAGTAGGCTGCAGTACGACATTTCGGTCCTAAGGTTTATTTTAGGACCATATTGCAAGATTCTTACATAATGATGAGCTCAGTGTCTTACTATTTTTGTAATAAACTTCTGCTTTGATATTGTATATAATAAACTCTTGGTATGGGCCGAGGATTTTTAGAACTATCATCAATTTCGTTTGATTAATATAGGACATGCTTTAGCTTTTCTTAGTACGGTTTTGCTACTAAGTAAAGTAGGTAATGTAAAGAAGTGGAGTTAAACTCAACTTGTTTATCTGTGCTCGTGATTGCGCAAGCTACTGTTAGAGGTTTTCACTGACAAATACTCCCTCGACATAATCAGTCTTTTTGACTAGATTTTAGAGCAGTTCAAGCTCGTTTATCTGTTTAATGACAGAAAGTGCAATTGTCATCAAATAGCTACGTAATGAAAGTCGGGTTTTGGCTGGGATTATTTCTCGCCATTGGCACGCTCCCCCCCTCTCTCTCAAAATCTCATTGGGGCCGTTGGGTGCCATTTTTATTCCTATTTTTGCTCTGAAAACTTCGCACCGAAGACCAAATTTTTAAAAAACGTTCCGGCTATGTCGCAGATTGATTTTACCTGATGTTAATCTTCTAACCACTGAATCAGCTTACTTTTGCGAAAAAGCTAACCGTTTAGAGTCGGTGTTACCAAAACAGCGCAATATGTTTTTCATTTTCCCATATTTTTCGCCATCCGAAGAAATATTTCGCAACCGAAGCACGGCAGATCACTAACGGCACATAAACAAGCAATTTCTTTTCAATGCTTAAAAATATTTTTATTAATCTTCTCTATTCTTTGACTTCATAAGGTGTACATTTTTTCTATTAGATCCAACACAGCCGAATCAAGCGGCGACAAGGAAACATCCAGTCATCTCTGGAGCTATTTGGCGGAGGCCTATCGTGCTCGAGGCAGTTACGAATCGGCAGTCAAGGCCTATCAGCGCCTTCATGAGCTGACCCAGTCTGTCAGCGCGCTCTGTCGGATTGCGCATGTCAAGCTGCGTCAACAGCTCTATGCGGAGTGTATTGACATGTGCAATGTAAGCTTATACCGTAATTTATAGTAGGCATGCACCGGGAGGCCTAAACCTACAACATTAAACAGACTTGTTTTTTTGATGTGTTACACAAAATATTCAGATTTTAAGAAATCTTGAAATTATTTTTGTTTGCAGTTATTTTTTTCGTAACGTGTCACTTCAGCGGGTGCGTCTGTTGCTTAGTGTTTGAAAATGAATGAAAACTATAAAAGCAGCAATAATGAACGGCTAGCAATAGAAAGTTCTGTTCCCCATGACTGTCAATTTAAACTAACACACTAAGTAATTTCTATTTTTTATAAAGAAAACTCCTGATCTGCACTCACTAAGGCAGAGACTTTGTGAAGCAGAATGGAGCAATACGTCTGTTTGCTCCCTCTTGCTTCTGGCTAAGCCTTGTCATAGGGCCTTTTCAAGAAAGGGTAGAGTAAACTTAAAATTAATTCGATCCTTTTCATGAAAGAGTTAAAAGAGGGAAACTCAAGCTCGAGTGGAGTTAAAACGAATTAAATCAGTTGATTTTAACTACTCTACTCCATTCTACTCTACTGTACCCTTTCATGAAAAGGCACATAGCGACTGAACATACACCCTTTTTAATTATTTCAGCAGTATACATTATACATGGTGCATACTAATTTGCATATTTTATAGAATTTGCTGACTCTGCTACCGGCTGCTGATCCGCCCACCAGACTGTGTTTGGCGGAGGCTCGACTAGGTCTGGCTCGCCAGTTTATGTCCGCGGGTCGCTATGCCCAGGTACTGGACCTGGGCCGAGCCATACTCACTGACCTGAGTGACCTGTCGTCGCCCATGACCTCTGACCTCGATCCTGCTGATCAAGATCACGTGACCAACGGCTTCAAGTCGGATCTGAACCTGCGCTGGAAGCTGATTGGCGATGCCTTGGTCTTACTTAGTCGGCTTCCTGCTAGCAGATTGCAGTGCATCCGGATACCACCGGAGTTGTTTGGAACCGGCCGTGAAAAGGAGGATCTATCTCCGGCTGGAGACCAGACTGGTAGGTTCCGTCTGGCTTCTTGCTTGTTGAGGAATACTGCAGATTCAAAGTTCTTCTGTTTAGTATTGCTGGTCTAAAATCCTACCCTTTTCTGAATTCATTTAACTTCCTCAGTATTGGGAAAAAGTGAAATGCCTCCGCTGATCTAGCTAGATCTGTTCTGAAGTGAAGTGTTTTTGTAAATGGAAAAATGTAAATGCACTTGGCAGGGGCGCACTTAGGCAGGGCCGCCCCCCCCGAAACCATACGTAAAGGAAAAATTTTATTGTCCGCGCGTAAGCGCGGACATAAAATTTCAAAAATTTTCGCGCCTTCGGCGCGAAATTTACTTCATTTACCCTTTTATAGCGACTTTTTTTAACATTTTCTAAAATTTTCGCGCCCTCGGCGCGAAAGTTATTACACTTTTGCTTAATTTTCCCTAATTTCAGCGTTTTAAACCTTTCAATAGCGACTTTTTTAACATTTTCAAAACTTTTCGCGATCGCCTTCGGCGCGAAATTTATTATACTTTTTCCTTAATTTACGCTTATTTTCCCATTTTCAACCTTGTTTTCAAAACTTTTTCAACTTCTGGTGGGCCTCGCCCCCCAGACCCCCAATTTTTTTGAGGTCGGCCCCCCCTGAAAAAATTTTCTATGTGCGCCACTGGCACTTGGTATTGTCACTGTGAAAGGTAATTTAGTATTTTAAAACATGGGACACTGACTAAATAGATCATAACTAAACGTCTGCCTGTAGTTACTAAGGCAAAGCCGACTAGCAGACAGGCGTATATTCATTATCCGCCTGCTCGCCCGCGTTTGCCTCATTTTCTTGACTGACGTAATAGATGTGACACTCTTTTAGATAGCATCACTACAGTTGACATGCTGCTGTCTGTTGCCCTAAACTGTTATTCTCGCTGCGCTGCAGCACTGCCAGACTGCGCTGCACTGTGGCGGGATGCTGGGTTGGTTCTGCTGGAGCGCGCTAACCTGCCTGAAGCTGAGCCTGGGCGCATTGATGGATTGCTGAGTAGCGCCAGAACCTGTCTACGCCATTCTTTGGTCTTGGAGCCAGGTATTTTTAAGCATTAATAGCCAGTGAAACTAGGGTTTGCTATGCTGCTGTAAACTGTATCTGCTTACTGTCTAATTAACTGTTCGTTTTTTACAATTCGCATTAAGTGCCTGATTCGAAATGTTTCGCTCCTGACTTTATTTGCCCTGAGCGTGTGTTTACATCTTTGTGTGGAAGTTCAGCGGGTTTGAATTACAGGTGGCTACGGTTTCGAACATTGTTTCAAATTTGCAAACTAAAGACTGGATTATCGCCTTGAAAGTTATCAAACTTTGTACGATTCATATTTAGCAAAATCCGTAGCAAACGTTTTCTGTTAATTTTTCAATGCTCCAGATTTTTTAGGGGGAGCGCGTTAGCGCTCCCCCTAGAATAGGGAAAATTTGACGCAATGTGTATAATCTGGACATTGTTTGGCCTGTGGCCAGCGGAGGAGTGGACCGATCGGACTCAAACTTGGTGTGTGAAGAGCCTGTGGGCAGGGGTACATGCTGTGAAAATTTCAGCCGGATCGGCCGGGTAGATCTTGAGATATGAAAATTGGCCCCCCGCGCAGGTCGCGTTTCTCTCCATTTTTTTCCCCCAGGGGTGCAGGTCGGAAGACCCTTCAGAGCCGTACTATTTTAGGTTTTTTTTTGTACAAAAAGTTCCGCAATTCCGGGGAAATTACTTTCCGCGGTTCCCGGACCCCCCCAGATGGCCCCACCCCCCCCGGTGGGGACCCCCCAAGTGACCCCCGAAAAAAAACTAAGTCCGAAAATATTCTAGCCACGAAATAGATCGCAGCGAGCGAAGCTGGGCTCTCATATTGCTCATGTGGCATGGCCCAAGGGTGGAGGTCTCCATTTGAGAGTTTGGTGTTGGTCGGTCATCTGTGGCGCCCTGGCCAGGGGTCAGTAGTTAACGTGTAAAAGGGGGGTCTGGGCCTACGGAGTAGGCAGCCCTATACATAAGAGCTGCTGGGCTGAGGTTTCGTATTCGAATAGGAACCCCTATATGATGAATCTAAATGGCCCATTAGTTTCGCTCTAGGACCTATCCATGTGGCTGGGGGGCACCCTGATGGTGGTGGGCCCTACCGTGTCGCAACTCCAACTTTAACCTCTTCTACAGAAATATCTACAGTGAGCAGGTCTCTCTTATTTGGGGTTTGGGGTGGGGTGCGGGAGGACTACAGCATAGGCTATAGTAGGTTTCGCCCGGACCCCTGTGGCGCCCTGGCCAGGGGTCCGGACCGGGGACCGGGTCCTAAATGGCCAAAAATCGATTTTTCCAAAAGTGACCAAGTTTGGTATCAAATGAAAGCCCTTGGTGAGGCGAACATTTTTTGTCATTGGAGGACCCCTCCAAAGTGACCCCAGCGGCCTGTGGCGCCCTGACCAGGGTCCGGACCGGTCCAAAATGCCCAAAAATCGATTTTTCCAAAAGTGGCTAAGTTTGGTATCAAATGAAAGCCCATGGTGAGGCGAACATTTTTTGTCATTGGAGGACCCCTCCAAAGTGACCCCAGCGGCCTGTGGCGCCCTGACCAGGGTCCGGACCGGTCCGAAATGCCCAAAAATCGATTTTTCCAAAAGTGGCTAAGTTTGGTATCAAATGAAAGCCCATGGTGAGGCGAACATTTTTTGTCATTGGAGGACCCCTCCAAAGTGGCCCCAGCGGCCTGTGGCGCCCTGGCCAGGGTCCGGACCGGTCCAAAATGCCCAAAAATCGATTTTTCCAAAAGTGGCTAAGTTTGGTATCAAATGAAAGCCCATGGTGAGGCGAACATTTTTTGTCATTGGAGGACCCCTTCTTAGTGGATCCAGCGGCCTGTGGCGCCCTGACCAGGGTCCGGACCGGTCCAAAATGGCCAAAAATCGATTTTTCCAAAAGTGGCCAAGTTTGGTATCAGATGAAAGCCCTTGGTGAGGCGAACATTTTTTTGTCATCGGAGGACCCCTCCAAAGTGGACCCAGTGGCCTGTGGCGCCCTGACCAGGGTCCGGACTGGTCAAAAATCGGTTTTTTAAAAAAATTTCCAAGTTTGCTATCAAATGAAACCCTTGGTGAGGCGAACATTTTTTGTCATCGGAGGACCCCTCCAAAGTGGACCCAGCGGCCTGTGGCGCCGTGACCAGGGTCCGGACCGGTCCAAAATCGATTTTTTGAAAAGTTTTCAAGTTTGGTATCAAATGAAAGCCCTTGGTGAGGCGAACATTTTATCTCATTGGAGGACCCCTCCAAACTGGTCCCAGCGGCCTGTGACGCCCTGACCAGGTTCCGGACTGGTCCAAAATCAATTTTTTGAAAGGTTTTCAAGTTTGGTATCAAATGAAAGCCCTTGGTGAGGCGAACATTTTATCTCATTGGAGGGCCCCTCCAAACTGGTCCCAGCGGCCTGTGGCGCCCTGACCAGGGTCCGGACCGGTCCAAAATCAATTTTTTGAAAGGTTTTCAAGTTTGGTATCAAATGAAAGCCCTTGGTGAGGCGAACATTTTATCTCATTGGAGGACCCCTCCAAACTGGTCCCAGCGGCCTGTGACGCCCTGACCAGGGTCCGGACTGGTCCAAAATCAATTTTTTGAAAGGTTTTCAAGTTTGGTATCAAATGAAAGCCCTTGGTGAGGCGAACATTTTATCTCATTGGAGGGCCCCTCCAAACTGGTCCCAGCGGCCTGTGGCGCCCTGACCAGGGTCCGGACCGGTCCAAAATCAATTTTTTGAAAGGTTTTCAAGTTTGGTATCAAATGAAAGCCCTTGGTGAGGCGAACATTTTTTGTCATTGGAGGACCCCT
This sequence comes from Trissonchulus latispiculum, assembly GCA_030248195.1. Classification (NCBI taxonomy): domain Eukaryota; kingdom Metazoa; phylum Nematoda; class Enoplea; order Enoplida; family Ironidae; genus Trissonchulus; species Trissonchulus latispiculum. Next base: position 9,033 of record JASAND010003522.1, on the reverse strand, counting down.
CCAAAGTGGATCCAGCGGCCTGTGGCGCCCTAACCAGGCTCCGGACCGGTCCAAAATGCCCAAAAATCGAATTTTCCAAAAGTGGCTAAGTTTGGTATCAAATGAAAGCCCTTGGTGAGGCGAACATTTTTTGTCATTGGAGGACCCCTCCAAAGTGGACCCAGCGGCCTGTGGTGCCCTGACCAGGGTCCGGACTGGTCAAAAATCGGTTTTTTAAATAAATTTTAAAGTTTGCTATCAAATGAAAGCCCTTGGTGAGGCGAACATTTTTTGTCATCGGTGGACCCGTCCAAAGTGGACCCAGCGGCCTGTGGCGCCGTGACCAGGGTCCGGACCGGTCCAAAATCGATTTTTTGAAAAGTTTTCAAGTTTGGTATCAAATGAAAGCCCTTGGTGAGGCGAACATTTTATCTCATTGGAGGACCCCTCCAAATTGGTCTCTAGCGACCTGTGGCGCCCTGGCAAGGGGTCCTAATTGGTCTAAAATCAAAATTTTCAAAAGTTGTCAAATTTGGTTTTAAATGAAAGCCCAAAATGAGCAGAGCAACTTTTGTCATGTATATATAACTGCATATCCAAGGTTACGGTGCTGGTTGGCTTTTAAAATAGCCTTCCTGCCTAAGATAACGCATCGTGTAAAAGTTCTGAAAAGGCCATGAACAGTGGCCTTCCAGCCTAAGATAACGCTCCGTGTATAATGTTCTGTAGAGGCCATGAACAGTGGCCTTCCAGCCTAAGATGACGCACCGTGTAAAAAGTTCTGAAAAGGCCATGAACAGTGGCCTTCCAGCCTAAGATAACGCTCCGTGTATAATGTTCTGTAGAGGCCATGAACAATGGCCTTCCAGCCTAAGATGACGCACCGTGTAAAAAGTTCTGAAAAGGCCATGAACAGTGGCCTTCCAGCCTAAGATAACGCTCCGTGTATAATGTTCTGTAGAGGCCATGAACAATGGCCTTCCAGCCTAAGATGACGCACCGTGTAAAAAGTTCTGAAAAGGCCATGAACAGTGGCCTTCCAGCCTAAGATAACGCTCGGTGTATAATGTTCTGTAGAGGCCATGAACAGTGGCCTTCCAGCCTAAGATGACGCACCGTGTGAAAAGTTCTGAAAAGGCCATGAACAGTGGCCTTCCAGCCTAAGATAACGCTCCGTGTATAATGTTCTGTAGAGGCCATGAACAATGGCCTTCCAGCCTAAGATGACGCACCGTGTAAAAAGTTCTGAAAAGGCCATGAACAGTGGCCTTCCAGCCTAAGATAACGCTCCGTGTATAATGTTCTGTAGAGGCCATGAACAATGGCCTTCCAGCCTAAGATAACGCACCGTGTAAAAAGTTCTGAAAAGGCCATGAACAGTGGCCTTCCAGCCTAAGATAACGCTCCGTGTATAATGTTCGGTAGAGGCCATGAACAATGGCCTTCCAGCCTAAGATGACGCACCGTGTAAAAAGTTCTGAAAAGGCCATGAACAGTGGCCTTCCAGCCTAAGATAACGCTCCGTGTATAATGTTCTGTAGAGGCCATGAACAATGGCCTTCCAGCCTAAGATGACGCACCGTGTATAAAGTTCTGAAAAGGCTATTAACAGACATTTTTCCGTTTCAGCAAATACATTCAGTTGAACTAGAACGTTTTCATCCAGCCTGTTTGCGGTAGCTAGCTTTGCTTACATTGTGTATATATGCAACTTCTCTGACATGATTTTCTCTGCAGCGGAAAAATAAGCGAAACTAGGGGGGAAAATGCCCTCGACGGGCAACCAACTTGGTAGAATAGGGAAAGACTTGAATGTTAAATACACGGTGCATGGTTACAACTGAGATTCTGCTGAAGCGGAAAAATGCCGTTTCTCAGCGACTAAAATGACAGAAACCAGCTTTGTGCGCCGAATAGGGAATCTACTCGGCGACTAAAATGAAAGAAACCAGCTTTGTGCGCCGAATAGGGAGTCTACTCGGCGACTAAAATGAAAGAAACCAGCTTTGTCGCCGAATAGGGAATTCCCTCCTTCCGCCCTATTCGCGCGAACTTTGAAGCCTGTTATGTGTTGCTTTGCTGAATAATGAGAGAGTTTCAGAATGGCTGAATTACTTCAGAATGCAAAACAACAGTTTTATCAAGCACTTACGTAAGTCAAGGTTTTCACAGACATAAATACGCTGTCTTCGATGTGCTATCAGAAACATTGAGAGCATATATATATATATATATATATATATATATATATATATATATATATATATATATATATATATATATATATATATATATATATATATATATATATATATATATATATATATATAGGTGTGCTCTGTGCTGATCTTGCCGAGAATTGATACAATCAAACATTATATAAAATGAAATGCGATTGATTGTATATGTTTTAGCACAAGGACTGTCGACCACAAATTGTTTAAACTGCAGATATACTTATTGTTGCTTTCTGTTGGTCCTGCTAGCGGTTGTATGCATAAGATATTTACAGATCAGGTAGCTCAAAAAGAAATTAATCTAGCGCCACCCCTAGCCTCCACGCAACCGGTACGGGAAATGACATATTGAGCGCAATGCTTACGTTTGCATTTCCTAACAGAATAATTACCTATATATTTCCTCCCGAAAGACGATAAGTTCGCGCGAATAGGGCGGAAGGAGGGAATTCCCTATTCGGCGACAAAGCTGGTTTCTTTCATTTTAGTCGCCGAGTAGACTCCCTATTCGGCGCACAAAGCTGGTTTCTTTCATTTTAGTCGCCGAGTAGATTCCCTATTCGGCGCACAAAGCTGGTTTCTGTCATTTTAGTCGCTGAGAAACGGCATTTTTCCGCTTCAGCAGAATCTCAGTTGTAACCATGCACCGTGTATTTAACATTCAAGTCTTTCCCTATTCTACCAAGTTGGTTGCCCGTCGAGGGCATTTTCCCCCTTTCTTTTTTTCTTCCCTTTCTTTTATCTGTGGCCCGGCCTGGACTCAACTAGGCCTGTTGTATCTACAGCATCAGAAATTGGAGCTGGCTCACCAGTGTCTTAGTAAAGCCCAATCTCTGGATCCCACTTATCTCTACTGTTGGATTGGCTTGGTAAGGCTTGGTTAAGTATGACCGAGAGTACATAATAGATAAGAGTGTGACAAGCATCAAACTCTCTGTTATCAGCTCGTGAGCCATGCTTTGCGCGCTAACGCCCCCCTCCCCAATTGCGTACCTAGTGGATCCCCCAAGTCCCAAGTCAGGACCTAGTACGCAATTGCGCAAGCTAACTCATTTCTGCAGTAAGACACCCTCCGCCGCAAATGTGATCTATCATTCGTTAGTTGAAAAATGATGGGCCTGTTTTGCGGGAAGGGGGGGAGGTCGAATAATAGGTCACATTTGCGAGGGGGTGCCTTACTATAGAAATGAGTGAGCAAACGCAATTGCATACTGTGTAGGTATAAATATACTGATTTGCGGGGGATCCTCTAGGTACACAATTGCGGGTGGTGGGCGCGTTAGCGTGCAAAGCATGGCTCGCGAGCTGATAACAGAGATATACGACGCTTATCACACTCTTATCTGTTATGTGCTCTTGGTATGACCAAGAGTACATAATGTAAGAGTGTGACAGCTGGCAAGATCTCTGTTATCAGAGCAAAAACTATGCTCTGTTCGCTAACGACTAACCCCCTCCCGAAATTGGACCCCAATGAACAAAGTGAATTCGCCCGCTATGTTTGCGTTCTAAAGTTCGAAACAGACACAAATTAGACTTACGCACAGCTTGTGTTTTTGAGCTTAAGCACATAAACATAGAGCGAGTGAGCGACCCCCGTTTGGACCCAGTACCCATATAGGGGCGGAGTGAGAGGGGGTCAATTTGGGGAGGGGGTAAGCCGATAGCGAACATAGCATAGTTTTGGCCCTGACTGCATAGAGCGTGGCGCTTGTCACTCTCTTATACATTATGTACTCTTGGTGTGACCAATGCTTGGGTAGCTGGGAAAGTTCAGCTCTCCTTCATATACCGACTTTGGCAAAAAATGTAAAATTCACAATTTTTGCTAATTTTGTTGCAGACGTAAAAATTTGAACGTTTGAAGGATAAACCCCTTGTGTGAACTTTGAAGTCTACGTAGATACCCCAGGATGATAATGTGTGCAACAGTCTTTAGCTATCGCCTTCTAAACATTGTTAAACATTAAATGTTTTAAACTTGTAGGGAAGAGTATTTAACTTTACCGATGCCTTATTACTCAGGACTATACCTTTCAAAACTTATAATGTTTTTGAAACGTGCGGGCGCCATTCTCTTTTCTTTGTTTTCTAATTTACTTCTTTTCCTAGGTGATTCCATTCCATTGTTTCTTTTATGTGTCCAATTATTTTCCTTCTTAGGCCATCATTGCGCATCGTATTGGTCATCAGGAAGCGATGGACTTGTTCAGACATACGACGACTTTGGGGTGTCATGTAAGGAAAGAATAAATAAAATACTGTGAAGGCTAGATTTTGGAAAATATTAATTTTAATTTTGTCTTTGGTCTGGCGACTACATAGCTTCGATATGCAAAACTGATGGGTTCTCGAATGGTGTTTCCTCTTGGAGTTATATATTCTCTTGCTGATCACCCAAATGTAGTTGAAAATTGATGAAACTTTCCAGCTTTTGCTTTTAGCAGTGTAATGATACCATTTGCGCAGTTCCGCTTTCAAGAGTTATGAAACCGTTCTGCATAGATATTGCCTTTTCTGGCTGCTATAATTAGCTGTCATGTAAAGTCTCATTGCTATAGGCATTATGAAACAACGTTCAATCTTCTCAGTTGTGACCAAAAATAAAGGCAAAGAAAGACTGCACGATGTAAATATTTTAAGCAGTGTTTGGTGGTAAACTGTACATATTTTAGCCTACTAGCTTGGTTCGCTATGCGAGTCTTGTTCTGTCAACGTTAGTCAACCCAACCCTGAACAAAACGTCGGAGGAATATCGTTATGGTATTGTGGCCGTGCACGCCATTCCTGCGGCCAGAGATGCATTGGAAAAATGCGTTGGTCAGTTTAACATGATGTCAAAGTTGACGTTTGAGTGATACATAAAAGAACCGTTATATTACGTAAGGTTTTGAAAATGTTGAATTGCTTCGCAGAAATTAGCCTTCTGGATTTCGTGTAGTATTAGTCGCACAGCTAGGGCTTTCTTTGTGTCTAAATAGATAAAGGTGACGACAAGGATAAACGTTTAACCAATTGTTATGTTATTTTAGCTATTTCTCTCTGCTATCTCAGTATGTATATCGATCAGAGTTTTTCGGAAAAAATTATTGCGAAAAACACAAGTTTTAACCGGTTTTCGGTATTTCTTGTATTTTTCCGTTTTCTTTCCTATAGCAGCATTCATTTACTGTTGATTATTTGAGCGCTAAAATAGAGAATTTTAACGATAACTTCTAAAGTAAGAAATCAACCATCCTTTTTATTCATAATTTTAAAATGTTTGAATTATTTCAGAATTAATGCCTTCTGATGTGCTTAGCTGGTATCTGCTGGGTTGTCTGCAGGAACTGGATGGAATGAACAGTGCTGCTGTCAACTCCCTGCAGAGGTTAAGACTTCTTGATTTTTGGGAAATTTAAAAATTTAATGGAAGATTCTAGTCATCATAGATTCTGGCGTAGGTAACAGCTTAGGACTCCTAAAAGCTGTTTTGATCGATAATTACTGACTTTAAGCAGATTTTGTGGATGTTTTTAAAGTATCTTAAAATTGCTAAAACATTCTAAAAATGAAATTGTAAGTTTAGGTAAATCGTCTGCTCAAATTATTTCTTGTTTAGGGAGACCCCTTTGAAATCATCCCATTGAATATTTGTATGTCTTTCGGTTCTTAACGTAGGCTTGGAATTTGTTTCAGATGTTGCGATTTGGCTGAAAGTCAAACTGGAAGCAAAGAAAGGATGAATGAAATCGCTACTGCGGCAAAACTGTCCATGTGCCGACTTTACGGGTAATTACAATTTTCATTTCATGTTTTGGTAGATAAGTTTTAGGTGATACACATTGTGTTTACATTTACGCCGTGCTAAATATTAAATACTTTGCTTCTGCCATGTGGTGTGGCGAGTGGTGTACGGCGCTGATCAGAACTTCCGATCCTACGGTCGGTGGTTCGATCCCCAGAGACCACAAAACTTTCTCGGTGCTAGCCAACCCTGCTATTCATCCCTTAAATGTGTACCACTACGGTGGGAAGGTAACAGGACTCTGTGCTGAAGGGTCGGCCCCTCTTCCACGGATGCAGTTATCATTTGAGGTGACATTGACATTCCTGACTCTACGGCTGAGCATTCGGGGGATGAGCCCCGGCACCCTATCTCCTGTGACAGGACGAATATTTCCAGGGGTAAACCTTTACCTTTACCATGTGCATGTTTTTGTTTCGCAAAGGATTTTTGCACAAGCACAAGTGCATGTCGTACAAAATCCTGTTTGCTAATAACCTTTCATTTGTGTGTTTCAGTAAACTGGGCTTAACGCATCAGATGCGACGTCTAGCGGGAAGATTGGCTGATCAGGATCAGGTTGAGATCAAGGTCATGCGAGCCTTGGCATACGCTCGGCTGGATCAGTTTGATAAAGCAGCCACCTGTAGGTTCCACTTTTCTAGAATGTCTGTTTCCGTTTACAGATTAAATAGTTATAGATTACACTGCATTGTATTAATAGAAACACGATATAGATCGGAGTCAAATTATTTCGATTACTTATTCTGAATTTAATTTATTCTTTAGGTTGCAGTGTATACCTGATGTCTCCATGTTTTGTTCCATTTCAAATCTGGCACGCAATTGTATTTTTTGTTTTTTCTTAGTTTTTGGTGAAGCTGTTTATTTGATCAGTGCAGAGGACCAAAAGCGTGATCTAGACTGCTGCATGAAATTTCTGTCAATTTTTTCCCAAAGAAAACTGGCAGGGTAAGCAAAGCAGTGTTATCTGTCGGCAGCGCTCATGCTTTGGATATAAGTTTCATCTTTTGGAGACGACGATCTTTTTAGCTGTCTTGTTGTTGTTGTGGTTGTTGCTGTTGTTGTTGTTGTTGTTGTTGTTGTTGTTGTTGTTGTTGTTGTTGTTGTTGTTGTTGTTGTTGTTGTTGTTGTTTGCTACATTAGACATGCAGGCTGTAGCTAGTCGTATCTTACCCTGACAAGGGTAGGATAATTCTCCGTAGGTTACTTTAAAGTCGTGGTTGCACTTGACAATCTTTTGACAATGCGTTGACAATGACGAAATCTTTGCAACGTTGCTCGTGTAACCAGTGACAAAACGTTGTGACAACTGGTGACAACGCGTTGGCACTATGCCCGATTTCGTTGTGACAACGCAATAGCGTTGGTTCAACAGTAAGTGTGCCTTATCACGTCCTGTTGCCACATGTAATTAATAGTTGTCAGACTTAACAACTATCTGAGACAACTGTCGTTGTCACAACGCATTGTCACAAGATTGCCAAATGTAAACCAGGGCTTTATCTTTTCATGCTCTGCACGCTAAGGTATATATGATCACTGATGTTTGTGCCCAGTGATACATGTACATACTCTTGGCATTGTGTTGTTGCACTCTTGTATTCATTTTAGATCCGAAGCATCAGCATCCGTGGTAGGGGATCTGGCTGAGATTCTCGCTGTTCCTCCCAGCGCCGGCAGCATTACGGATGCGGATCTTATGGCTCAAATGAGTCCACTTTGTTCCATTTCTGAACAGCATTGGATTGGACTGGCATTACAGTTTCTACTGTCAAGACTAAAAGTATGTATGTTCTTGGTCGTGCTGACCTATGCAGTGTGCAAAGGTTTAAATTAATATGTTCTACTGTAAGCAGTGTTGACTGTTGGCCTAAATAGCCAACCAGCGACCAATCAACGGCGCCGTAATTTTATTTATTTTATTCATTTATTTATTCATTTTAGATTGTGTCAGTGCGAGCAGCTGTATGGACTGCCTTTCATTTTCCACAGTTTGGAGCTTCCTGGCAACTGCTCACCGGAGCTTTGGCCCTGAAAAAGAGACCAAAATCGGACCAATTTGTGCAACGAATTGGATCGGCGGATACGCGAAATACCCTGGTAATCGATAGAATCGCAAAAAAATCCGTTTATTTCAGTCTGTTATGTGTAAAAGGAATAAACGTTTAAAATTTATGGCTTACATATTCATATGTTGTTAATGTCAGCACATAGTTGTATCAGGGAATCACATCTATCTAAGGGAATCAGACGTTCGACTCAACGTATGCACAGTCAGTTGTTGTAATTGTTTAGTGCATAGTAAATCTGGAAGTGTAATGTCGATTGGATTTTTGTTATATCTACGTATAGGCTTGGTCTATGCTGCAGGCCATTGCTAGTAAAGACAAAAAGTCCGGTGTTCAAGCAATGATTTTCCGATATCCAGGTATCTAACAGACATCTTTACGTTTCCGTGGGTTACACTCCGCGTGGCGAACAATATATGCGCAGCGCACTGTACTTTCCTTTGTTGAGCAGAGTGCCATTTTAATCTTTTCGTTTCTGATTAGCCAGAGACAAAGGTTAGCGCCCTCATATAACCTCTTGGCTGAGTAGCCGGCAATAACAACAACAACAACAAGGCAACACACTACGTACGTACGTATCGGTTTTGGACAACATTGATTTTTGATTTTGGATCTATCTGTACATTAGAATGTCTTAGTATTCTAGATTTTAAAATGTTTGACTTGTACTGTATTTGAAACTTTTATCCAAATTATATTGTATATTGTTGTATATTGTATGTTGTTTCGTTTTTCAGACAAGTTAGAATTGAGAGATTTGTTGAAGAAAAGGAAATAAATAAACTGCACATAACCTGTACTGCCTTATTATTACTCTCAGCCGGTTGCACCAAATATGATTAACTTCTAACTAAAAGGTTATTAGCTAGTCTTAATCTTATTTTAATCAGATTCTCCGTTGCACCAAGCTAGTTAGATTTTAAAATCTGATTAACTCTAAACCAATGAGTATTTTTGT
>JASAND010003521.1:0-29454 GCA_030248195.1 Trissonchulus latispiculum | reverse complement strand
ACAGGTAAGGTTTATTGTAATCACAATCCAGACATCCGAGTTTCAATGCAAGCTTTGAGTACTTGCGTCTCGTTGCCTTAGCTGTCGGGGTGCTTTTATTGATTTTGCTTCCTGTATTTTTGTCGCTTTTATTGATTTTCGTAAGAGTCACCCGAAAGAACACGAAGCTTCACACCGAGTAGCAAAAGACGGAGTAAACACCGAGTAAACACTCGGTGGGGCCCACTGAGTAATTCTAGAGTACGTTGGGAATTTAAAAATACATGGGAATTTAAAAATACAATTTCAGCATTTATTGGTTCACTGTACTCGAAGTTAGTCATGTCTAGATTGGTGTCCAATCCGAAAAATGATGCTGAAATTGTATTTTTAAATTCCCAACATTACTCCTAGATTACTCGGTGTTTACTCAGTGTTTACTCGGTGTTTACTCCGTCTTTACTCTCGGTGTTAACTTCGGTGTTTGCTCGGAGTGACTCTTACTGAAAATCAATAAAAGCGACAAAGTACAGGAAGCAAAATCAATAAAAGCGCGAACAACAAAGGCAACGAGATACCAAGTCTATAAAGCTTACATTGAAACTCAATCAGAACAAGATGTCTAGTTGTGATTACAATAAACCTTACCTGTGTGGCCAATGTGATCAGATGTTCACTAGAGCATTTAACCTACAGCGTCATGTACAGAACGTTCACAGTGCCCAACCAGACTACGAGGATTCTGAGTCAGATGCAAGCACGGAGTCCTCAAGGAGCAATGATTCTGGCAGTACAATAAGACCGATTGGTGAGTTTTGGGATGAGCTTGCCTTCGACAGGCGGAGGAGAAATACTCTGAACGAAAGAATGGGACGCTTAACCCAGGAGTACCTTGCAGATGGTAATACCGAGGCTACAGCTGAAGTTGAGGCGTACAATGAATTTAGACCCCTAATTAGGGCAGAGTTGAACAGGCTTATCTTTTTCTCACATCCAACGTTGCAAACAGTTCCTCGACGACCCACTCATTGAAAAGGTTATGGACGAGCAAGCAGACTACGAGCATAAATTTTCGACCGAGGAAGAAGCCATAAAGCGAGCAATTGAAAAGAACACTGACCTGGGCACGGTGGTACCACTAAGAAAAAGAGCACAAGGCGTAGAAGAGGAAGGTGTAGATTAAAAACAAGCAGGATTAAAAACACATAAATGGTGAAAGAACGGAGCAGGTTCGGAGTAAGCTCGGTGTTAACTCGGTGGTTACTCGGCACTAATTTGGAGTGACTCGGATCATGAAATTGTGGAAGCAGGAATGATAGTGAACGTAAAGGTAAGTATTAGTGGAAAGTCGAAAAAATAGACTCGGTGTAGTACTCGGACTGGGTTTGGAGTTACTCGGAGAACGAAATTAGGGAAGTCGGAAACTTAGGGAAGTCAATGCAAGTATTAGTGAAAGTCGACAAAGTGGGCTCAGAGAATGCACGGTGTAAATTATCGTATTATTAAATGGAGTGACTCGTAACATGAACATAGGGAAGCCGGATAGATAGGGCAAGGCTTGAAAGGACAGGACTGGATTTTGTACAATAGCAGGAAGAGCATGAGCGGAGTAAGACTGATGTAAGGTAGGAGTGACTTGGATGGGCTAAATAAAAGGGGGAAACAGAAAAGACATAAAAGCGGTAAAGTTCAAAGTTGGAGGAAGGTATAAAATCGGTTAAAAGTCAAGAAACAAATCACGTAACTAGACAATCAACGAATACTCCACAAAACCAAACTGGCAGGCTTCAGAGCAACTCAAGAAAGCACATAAAAGCAATCAACATCAAGCAAACAGAGAAAGACATAAAAGCACACAAACAAAAACCAACACAAAAACAAGCATCACAAACCCATTCTACACCTTAGCCACTTCCCCCTTCCCTCCTCTTAAGGGCTAAATGTATATACTGTAGATATGCTGTATAAATGCTTTGTAAAATCGCAAAAAATATAGAAAACCAAACAAAACCCAAAAAAAACCGGTAATGGGCCGACGCCGGGTCCCAAGCCCCGGGGGAAGAACTCAGAGGGACGGAGATGAGGAAGCTTGGAGAGGTGTGAATGCTTTTGGAACTAGGAGTATAAACTGGGTGTTGTCAAGGTGTGTGGTTGGTAAGGGTAGGAACTGGGTGTAATTCTAGGAGTATGGCAGGAAGTACTGGGGGTATAAACAGGACGTTCGACTGAAGTACAGGGGTTACTGGGGGACAGGGGGTATAAGGAGTACTGGGTGTGTAAACTGGAGGTATGACAGGAAGTACTGGGGGTATATACTGGGCGTTGTGAAAGTGTGTGGTTGGTAAGGGTATTTACTGGGAGCCAAGCAAGGGGTGACTACTGGGTGTTGTGAGGGTATTTGATTGGTAAGGGCAGAAACTGGGTGTTTTGGGATTGGGATTGGGGCCCGAAACGGGTACACTATGCTACTCCGGTCGATGCCAAACCGGCCGGTTGACCCAGAGTAGAGCCAATCCAGCCGACCACCGGTCAAGAACCGGCCAATACATGATATTATGTATCTGATATGCATAACCACTCCACGAGTAATTGTGTGAATGCTAAAGATTTCGCAAAATGCACCAAAAATAGGGAAAAACTGGTACCGGCCGAACGGTAGGTTTGCATCACCAGGTCGACCCGCCGGAAAAAGCTGTCAAGACACAAAATCGGCCGAGCAACAGAACGTAGCTACTAAAATTAAACTTAAGAATTTTTTATATGTGCTGGAGATATGATAAGTGTGGTGGGATCAATTCTTCTGGATGCATTCCAGTCAGAAAATGTTGCAGTCTTTCTTTTGATTTTTCTCTTTAGATTTTGATGAAGAAAACTTCATTCAGCAAGTACGCGGAAATTTCTAAGTTGAACGTTAACAATAAGGAACAGTTGAAGACCATACAACACACTTTTTCCACTGTTAGGGTGTCCCAGTGTTTGCCAGCCATCCCTTGAATTCCTTTTTAGCTGTACGGTATAGCTAATATTTTATGAGATATTATGTTATCACTAAGTAAAGTAAGCGGTCACAAAATCCAGGAGAAAATCATGTGACAGTTTTAGTTGAGACACGGTTCATAAGGGTTAAAATTAGCATAGCCTTCAGCAGGCTGAAATTCTTCCTGCCAACAGCATCTAATCCAATAAACTCTGACTTCTACTGGCCGAGGAAAAGGAAGTTACTCTCATAAAGTGGAATAAAATAGGATTTTCCTAGGAGGCCCCCACGCAGATGTTGGGTTCAAAATTGTTGATTTGACCGATTGAGGTGACGTTTTATGCGCTCGGCCTTTCTAGCGAAAATATTACACCTACATATATACAACATAAAATTTCAAAACCACAACACGTTCGTTTACTGTATTACTGTATTATTTACCAGAGATGAAACCGGGTCACCGGGTCACCGGGTCAGTTCGGGTCACTATATGGACCGGGTCACCGGGTCAGGAGCCTGACCCGGTCTTGACCCGGTATTTTTTATTGGAGGACTTTTTGCTGTTATAGGATATTTTTCAAAGTTTTACCAATTTTTGCCAACTGAAAACTTCACCAATTACTCAAAAACGAGCAATAGAAATATTCTTAACTTAATCGTGTAGTTTTTTTAAATGCTTGTCGCTGTAGTAGTGTCCTCATAATATTTGTAATGTCCTGTCAAGCTTAGATCTATGTTTGAAACTACAATGATTGCGTTGAGTTGAATCTTAACTAAAAATGAAAACCATTACATGGGCCCTGAGAGTCTGAAATATTTATTTTAAAATCTAAAAGTCTCCATGCTCCATCTACTGTAAGTGACTTATTGCTGCTGCTATTATTTTTGGAGGGAGAGGGTCAGACTGTGCGTTTCAAATCTCGGTAAGAGGGAAAATCTCAGCAAAACAAGGTTTACAGATTCTGAGTTTTACTTTGCATTTTTTGCAATTGTTATGACTTACTGCTTATCTTTAGGAACCAATTGTGATTGATTTTATTTCATATTCTCTGAATCCTAGCCATACGAAAAAATATTTCCAAAGAATTTCCGCTGAATGGAACTTCAATCATACAACTAAGTAAAATATTTTACTAAAATATATAATGATAAAACAGAAAAGTGCTAATTTTAAACCCTATGATTAGAATTAGATGATGTTATGACTTTGGCAAAGTATTTTGTTCCAATTTGTTTGCTTCAAAAAGCTATGTAGTTTACAGGGATGGAAACTGGGTCATGGGTCACTGGGTCATGGGTCGTTTGGGTCGCCATTTTTGCTTGGGTCACTGGGTCTTGGGTCACCAATTTTCTAAACCGTTTGGGTCAGTGTGGGTCTGGGTCAAGCATCCTGTGGGTCACTTTGGGTCTGGGTCAGCAATTTTTATTGGGTCATTTTGGGTCTGGGTCACAGGGTCTTACCAAATTTCAAATTCGAAGATCTGGCTTTGTTCCAATTACGTAAAACTGTCGCTGCTACAAAAATTTTTCGCGCCGTCGGCGCGAATTTTAAATTGAGTTTAAATTTAAATTGCGCTGTAGTGACAATCTTAGTTTCGTTTGTTCTTTCATTGGAATTCAGTATTGCTTCTCTGAATTCAGCAGAGTTAGCTGTGCGTTGTCCGGTCATTATGTTTTCGCCGGTTCACGTAACAAAAGCCATGTACCCTTTCATAGATTTTAAAATTTTAAATACTTTGCTACATCAACCAATCAGATCTTCCAAGTAAGATAACTATTACTGAAATAATGAAATTGACAAGATTGAGGAGCTATGAACCTGCAAACTATACAAATCGGTATGTATGTATTGGTATACCTACTGCACCCAACTTCAAAAATCAAGAAAGTTATGGCGTTTCAAAACCACTGTACAAAAGGATAATGTAAATTCAGTTAAGGTCGAGTTATTTTGTTGGGTCATTTGGGTCTGGGTCACGAAAATTCCTGGGTCAGCTGGGTCTGGGTCACGAAAACGATTGGGACATTTGGGTCTGGGTCACGGAATTTTCAAATTTCCTGGGTCTCCTTGGGTCTGGGTCAAATTTGCGTTTGGGTCAAGCGGGTCATGGGTCAAAAATATTGACCCAGTTTCCATCCCTGGTAGTTTACTTCACATTCACATTATTGAGTGCAAAATCGGGCAAATCGTTTTGATTTTTTCCGGCTTACTTACAATATTCACTTTCCAATGCTACTACTTTAAGGAAAGCAAAACTTTTGCCCAACTTGATATTTTAGTCGTCAAAAATGTCCAAAATTGTAAAAAACACTCACCGCACCCCAATAAAGTATTTTAATTTTTCACAAGTTTAAACCTGAATTTTCAAAAATACCGGTCACCGGGTCACCGGGTCACCGGGTCAGTAAATAGTGACCCGGTTTCATCTGTTTACTGTGTTTACTGTAATTTAATGTAATTTATTGTTTATTTACGTATTGTAATATCTGCATTGTGATGCTACAATAGTTAAACCGTTTCCAGGCTTGAACAACTTTAAACAACTTAAACAACAACTTTAAACATTTTGCGGAATCCATAACGTTTTTGGTTGAAATGTATTCGTTTTTGGTATTTTCGGACAAAATTTGAAAGACCAAAGAATTGAAAATACTGAATCATTAACCACAATTACTACCGAAAAATATGGTGAACTACATTATCCTTAACGAAAGCGAAGTAAATTCAGAATACGTGTATACTAGAGATGAACATTTCGGTCAGTCGGCCCGGCCCGTGGACCAGTCGGGGCCCACACACATTGACAAGCGGACCGAAAGATTCATTAGCACTGAAACAGGCCTGTTGTCTCTAAGGCAATGTTGTGAAAGCACTAAAACACAGCAAAAATTTAACATTTCGTAGTATGCTTTAGGTTCCATGTTGTTTGAAATTTTGAAGCTCAATTTGAAACTTTTGAAATAATGTTGTTGGTAAAATTTTGCTGATTTGCTTTTTTCGGGCGGCTGAATTGGGTCAGTGTGCGGGCCGGGCAGAGGCAAATTTTTCGACTGTGCCGGCCGGGTCGAAAATGTCCGGCCCCTGCTCAACTCTAGTGTATACATATAATGCTCGTATGTAATACTATGCAGACGACTTCCTGGTTTTTCGGGAAGTTTTAGATCAGGTCCAACCTAAATGTTTCAATACCTGTGTTACCTTATTTCAGAGCAGCAGATGTCAGACAGCCCAAGACGGACTTTTACATAAAGCCATTTGCAGGTGAAAAATTAGACTAGTTGGAATAGACAGGCAAGCCCTAATCAAATTGAGCCCTGAGCAGGATGTACGTAGTTGAAGCAAGAAATATTTCAAAAGATTTACGATAATGATCGAGAAACAGGACAAATTTTGGAATATTTCGTTAAAAGTTATCTTAACCTTTATCATAAGGAATATTACATAATCATATTCAAGCACGGACCTTTTTAGCTGCATTTTTGGATCGAAAAATGTAGGTTCGACTATTGCTTGGAGTTAAGCTTCTCCCAGCTGTGGCCTAGTGTCCTACCTATGTCTTAATACTCGAATTTTTGTAATTAAGCGTGTAGAAAAGTAATAATAACTTAGGAAGAACATAAACAAATATGATACAATAAATTTTGAGTACAATTAAAAGTATTATTTCCCTATCCAACGCAATTTGTGCTGATGGCATGCATTTTGTGTCAGGTTTTACTGCCAGACATGCGCAGGAGGTAAAATTTGGTGGAAGGATCGGTGATCGTAGAAAATCCGGATTATTTTGTTTTCGCTAAAAACTAGAAAAAGCCGAAGTTGCGGTCTGGAGCATGTGAGATCTCGTGGAAAGAACTGATCGTTACGTTTGGGGCGTCAGAGGGCAAACCCCTTCAAGCAGCAGTATGGTTAGTGCTCCAAATTACCAGTCATAGAATTTCACTGGTCATAGAACTAACTGCGACAACAAGCTTTATGGTTCAGTCAACCGTTTGTATGCAGGTTTGAATTTCGAAATCTCTATTGAGTTAATTAATTAATTGAGAAGGTTGCTAGAACCAGAATATTCAAGAAATGCTTGAGCATTAGGTGTATAGTAGAGATGAGGATTTTGGCTCGCGGCTCGGCTCGGCTCGGCTCGGCTCGGCGCGCGAGCCGAGCCGAGCCAAGCCGTAACAATTTCTCCCGAGCCGAGCCGAGCCGAGCCGGAGAATTGAAACTCCGAGCCGAGCCGAGCCGAGCCGACCCTATCGAAAAATTTTAAGTTCACTGTAATTATTTCCGAATTTGTACAAACAAAATAGTCAACTAATTCAATGAATTCTGTTTTCTGTGTTCAACTTTGTCGTCTAATTTTCCGTTTTTCCTTGTCTTTATTCATACCTTCCTTCCTACGCCAACTTAGTTTAAACGTTAGGCTGTGCTTGAAGCCAACCTATGTATGGTGTAGTTATAAGGAAACATTTTGACTTAGTTATTTCAACGTGTCATATTTGGTATTATCAAAAATATTACAATTAAAATTTGCATTGTCTTACTACTGTGGCTTTGGGTTTTGTAGTAATCTATCAGATAGCAGAAAAGGTTGTAAAAGTGCTGATTATATATATACCAGAAATACTTACTATTAATTTAGAGTTTAAAACTATTCTGCATAATTACAGTTGACTTGACTACTGTTATGGCTACGATCGGCAGAGAGCAATTAGGGGATTTGAAATTTTCTAAAACTTAAAAAATAATGTGAAAGAATTCTGAATTTTATTGCTGAGTTCTGAAGCATTTTGCAATTTATCAGATTATGCCTTTCCTCAAGACTGCGGAAAACAAAAAGTTTTCTCGTGATTTTTTCGGCGTTTATCACTGATTGCTTTCCATATTGTATACATAGAATAAAATAATAAATTTTAAGCAAAACAAGCATGAATGGGCCCCCGCCCACTTTCGTAGAATATACATTTACCAAATATCAATATCACTAAACCTTATAATCGTAGACTCTGCAGCTCGCAGTGTCTCGGTAAAAATGGAATTGTGGTGATTCACACTGGTACACGAAAGCTATACAGCTGTTTTGTTGTTGTTGTTGTTGATGCTTCCAGCCACCTGAATACAGATTCAATCGGCCCAGAAGCCATCCAAGAAGCCCCCGACACGAAGTTGGGACAGGACTGACCTGTCAGCCCTGGATAGTCCAATCTCCTTCGGGTCAGGGTTGCGGGGGGATTCGAAGCAGGTCTAGTCTGTCCGAGGATAAACCGGATTGCCAGGTGCTAGTGAAATGTCTCGAAATTAGGGATTTCACTGCCCTGAAATCTACCGGAGTAGCAGCCTGATCCAGATTTGAGCCAAGGCCAGCGAGCGTGTCAGCGATTTTCAGGCCTTTTGTCAAAAACAAGGAAGAAAATCCACAATTGGGTGGAATCGGTCAAATTTCAAATTTCAAGCTGGGCGAGCCGAGCCGAGCCGAGCCGGCCCACTTTCAATATTCTTCCGAGCCGAGCCGAGCCGAGCCGGGTATGCCCGCGAGCCGAGCCGAGCCGAGCCGACCACATTTTCTCCCGAGCCGAGCCGAGCCGAGCCGGAAAATCCCGGCTCGTCCTCATCTCTAGTGTATAGTAAAGCATAAAAGACTGTTGCTACAAAAAGTATTACATCGTGGCTTTCCAAGACATTGAAATGTAGTGAGGTTAGTCTAAGGTCCTTTTCATGCGCGAGCTTATAAGAGAAGCGTTAAAAAGTTTTAATTAATTTAACTCAACTGGCGAGGTGAACTATTTAACTCTTTTAACCCTTCGCACGAAAACAATTGAGCTAACTTTAACTCCTTTAACTCGTTTAAACTAGTTCTGCCGAAAGGTCCTAACAGTGCAAGTAAGCCAGGTCTGAGTGCTCTTCGCAAAGGATGTATTTGAGTAGTACTGCCCATGTTGATCACAGGAAAAACCTTTCAATTTCGGCAAACAAATATAGGCGCCAGGTACCAGTCGACTACACGCTTTCTCAAGATCCAGTTTAGGGTTCGGTTTTGAAAGCTTAGGAATCGTGTCAAAAATAAATTAGTGTAAACGATTTATTTTACACGAATTTCAAACGTTTTGTAACAAACTTACACGATTTTTACACGTTTCTTTTTCAGGTGTGTTTTTCTTCCAAACTTTTTACGTTCCGGTAGCAAGCACGATTGGCAATCTCTCCAAGCCAAAAATAATGAATGAAAAAGTTAAGCACAAGGTTTTTGCTTGCTAAGTTACACCACTAGCTTGCAGATTTCTTGTAAAAACTTCAAAACAGGAGACATTAAAAGAAGCCGCTCAAACGATTTTTACACGAATTATATCGTGTAAATAAATCGTGTACACGATAAATTTAACGCCCATTTTTGACACTGTTCCTTATCTCGAATTCAACTTAGTATCAAAACATCACCATAAAGCTTAGGCCAACCTACTTCCGTATTCTGTTCAATTTGTCTTTAGATTAGACTTCTTGACACCTTCTCGTTTTTGTAACCATTCATCAAACACTCTGCGTTGGAGAAATTTATTTTCCAATGTTTTCCTTGGACCGTTACTTAGGATAAGGTTAAAAAACGAAACTTGTTGGATGCAAAAGGAGAAATAGAAGATGTAGGCACCAAAATGCTGTTGGTTGATTTGACAATTAACATTAAAAAAGCCAGTAAGTAAATTCGTCATTGAGCAGACAACTAAAGACTGCTTTTATTCTTTTGTTTGAGCAGGAACAAAGCCCCGAAGTTATGGTACACTTAATTTTTATTAATCAAATCCGCCAACACCAAACTGGAATAAAATAAAGACCACCTAACATCGCTACTATTTCGTCCTAACAGCACATCGCCAACATTGTTTGACTTACTTAGTAATTAATTCAGGTAAACAGAGAAGCTACTTGCTAGCACACATCAATGGCGAAAGTGCCTGACCCCACAACAACAGTTAAACTACTTTCTCACTCTCATTAAGTGAAATAAATACATCGCCCATCAAACTTGTCCAGCAGCTTGTCAAAGTAAGTTGTCTATAAATTAAAATATTTTGAAAAACTGATCGAATCATCAATCAAAATATTTGAACTTGAATTTGAATGATCAAAATATTAGATTTGAGCAAAAGTAAGCCACCATGACGCTTATTTCGGGACTGTGCTGCAACCCGAATCACGATAATACAGTTTCTTTCTGAAATGTTCTCAGTGAACTATGAGAGAAATCAGCAAATCTTGCTTGAGTAGAGAAAAAAATGGAATTTATAGTAAGAAACAGCAATCAGTAACCAAAACTTCAGAAAAAACAAAAACAGACTTTCAGTTTCAGCTATAGGAGTAACTCCCTATTGTAGTTTGAATCCCAGCTATGGCCTCACAAATATTTTCCTGTATCCAACCCAGCAATCGACTGTTACAAACTACAGGAAAATGAATTAAGAAACGTTGTCGAGAGTACATACATAGTACGTCGAGAGTAGAATACATTTAAGCTTGAGTTAGAGATGGTTGTATGGTTTCGTTCTGGAAGCCATTTCCTGTAACTAATTGACTCCTTAGGGTTTAAGCCTTGCTGGCTTGAAAACGCCTCAAGTTAGGTGGTACAGCCTAAATGCTTATTTCTCTGCGTGTCAAAAAGTCCACTTCAGTTAGAACCAAGTTTACTCCTAATCAGGTCCTTGAAGCGGGATACAATTGAAAAGGTCAAGACTGCACCCGCGCATCGGCGCATCTATTACAAAACTGTATAAATATTGTGCAGCGGAAAATTACTAATGTAAGTGTCGACCATACATGTACTTGGGGGTTTAAGGGGGTGTTCACCCTCCCAAGACCAGGAGCTCTTCCCCCCCCCCCCGAACGGTCACTCACTCTCCTCCCCCCCCCCCAAACTTTCACTCTAGCACATGTCTGGTGTCGATTGTAAAAAATGAATACTCGCAACTGTTTGAAACTGAAGCAGAGTCCGCCACAATTAAACAGATTAATAAAAGTAAACATATGACCTGGCCCTGTTGACTTAACGCATTAAATCTATGAGAGGATAATTTGGCATAGCTAATTTTTTAAATATTTTAAGTTAGACTGTGTACCCAAGCACAAAATTTCCTTACTGCAAGAATTGCGACATAAATAATAGGCAATTCTAGAGTTTCGAAGATCAAATCACTCGAAGAGTAGAGTTGGAAAAGTTCAAACTCAAAGTAGAATTAAAAATAATATCAAATTAATCATGTCGCAAAAAACTGTGAAGATTAAGAAAGTTCAGACAGCGGAAATAGGATAAAAAATTCCTTTCGAAAACGGGCCAGAAAAAGATGTTATATAAATTTGTCTCCAGAAATGTTCAAGGAAAAAAGTTGTTATGGTCTAGTTATCCGCTCCTTGAGCCAAGGGAGTTCAAGTTCGGAAGAAGTGCGAAAAACTAGAGAAACATCTGCGGGGGTGGGTTTAGAATTCAAACTGTTAGCTAAAGCATTGGTACCCTTTCTTATCTCCCCACAGAACTCTAGACTGTGCCTGATATCTACCTTACATCTGTATTTTGGCTTAGTTTCGAGTGCGAACCTTAACGAAGTCAATTAAGCGAGGAATTTTTCCACCTAATTAGAAAAGAATAAGACCCGACCATGAACCATTTACTTGGATCATACCATTGAGCAATCCCGTTGCGTGATTAACCGAAATCAATTGTGACCATAGGTTGTTAGTATACATGTAAGAAGGTAAGAAACAATTTAAGGCGTGAAACGCCTTTTAAGAAGCAAAAGACAACTATAGGTATTTCAAGGTAATTGGATTCCTCTGGTTTATAGAACGAAAGCGTATAGTTACCATTTAAATTTAAATCTGAGCTAGGTAGATAAATTTTGAATTGCCAGCTTTTGCTGTGAAAAAAGAATCCTATATATCTGCAGGAGTTTAGAATTACGCAATAAATGAAAATATTGTGTTGGAAATATTTAGTGATGGGTGGCAGGTAAATGCTCTGAACCGTTACTAGCTCTGTAGGGTTAACCTGCCACCAAGAGTCCCTGATTTTCTTCTAAGTATTAGAAGAAGAGTAAGCCACTAGAGGGCTCCTCTTCTTGCCATTGCGTAACGGTGCTCCGACCACAATACGCAAATGTTCCCGCGTTTGGGGGGGGGGTCGACCGACAGGTATACCCCCTCCGTTTGGTGGGATGGGGGTAGTCGAAAATGGTTCCCGTTTGGTGGGGGGGGGGGTAGCCAAGGTAGCCAAAAGTGGTCCCCGTTTGGGGGGGGAGGGGTCGCTGAACGCTGAAAGAGGTCCCCGTTTGGGGGGAGGGGGTCGCTCAAGCAGGCTAAGTTTGGCTCATTCTGATTGGCTGTTGGCGACCCCCCCAACGAGAACCCTTTTTCGAATAGAACAAAAACTACCGTAATCCTTTGCTAGACCCCCTCCCAAGCGGAGGGGGATTTCTGCAATCTGATTGGCTGTTGGCTACTCCCCCACCAAACGGGGACCTCTTTTTGGCTCCCCCCACCAAACGGAGGGGGGTAGACGCTGTCGATTTGGTCGACCCCCCGAACGGGGGAACATTCGCGTATTGTGGTCGGAGCACCGTTATGTAATGCCAAGAAGAGAAGCCCTTTAATGGCTTACTCTTCTTCTTAATAATAGTGCAATTATGCTCTCTTTTTGCCACCCTATGTGTGCTACGGTGGCTTAGCTAACAAACAACAACAAAACTAACCAACAAGGAACTTGTGTTTGGGCTAATCATGGTACATAAAGTTAAAGAAATCTTATTTGTCATACTACATAGTTATTTGATTAGTCATCGTATCTCCAGAATGAACTTGAACTGGGTGGATGAACTTAATTCTCCCTGCTGTTGGAGTCAAGGATATGACGATTAAATTTATAAAGCTGAAGAAGAGTCGGAAATTAAACTCTTGTAGATGACGTATGATGATTTGAATATAAACAGCTTTTTTCTAAATGGGTTGACCGCAATGCAACTTTCCTCCTATAAAAGGGGACTTTTGGAGCACACTTTTCAGCGCAAGGCAGGTTGGTATCCATCGTCCGTTTGCACAAACATCAAGATTATCTCAAGCTTAAGCTAGAGATAGTATTTAAGTTCAAGATTGAATTATAGTTATAGCTTCTCTCTAACTCTGATTTACACTGGCTTGCACCAACCATTTTTAACTCGGTGTTACGTTAACTCGGTGTTAACAAGAGATAACCCGCAGTTAGACCGTTGCACCAAATTAGGTTAACGTAACTCGGTGTTAGCCTTAAGGTTAGCACCAAAAAGTTAACCCTCAGCGGGAGTAGGGTTAGCCCAAATAGCGCCACTATTTCTAAGGATATTACTATTTACTTTTGTTCCTGAATAAAATTCTAGGATAAAATAGTGACCTTAGGACGATTCGGAAGAAGCTTTCACAAATTTCTCAATTCCTCAAAAATTGCTTTGACCACTTCGACAGCTATGAAACGAACGTTCCATTCAGAAAGAACATTGAGGTAAGCTTTATATGGCAATAATTTTACAGTGCCTTTTCAGATCATTGTTTGTATTTCATTGTATCAAGTCCAGTACAAGAAAGGATTCTGTTGCTAGATTCGAAATTCTGGTTTTGTGATTGTCAAATTTCATTTGGAGAGTTAACCAAATTTCTAAAAGATTTAATCGGCGGACGTTTGGGAAATGGAAATACTCGGTCTATGATAATCTATGATAAGCTATTAGCTATGATAATTAAGTTCATATTTTTCCTTATATCGTCAACCAACTCAATCGGTTTTTCCAAACCCGCAGCTGTTCTATTTTGTAGCATCACGAGCTAATGCTTTAACCGACATAAACAAAAGCAAGTTATGGTCTTAAAAGCAATCATAATCTTGGAGGTTTTAAAAAAGTGTTAAAGATTGGAAAGTGTCAAAAGGAAAAGGTTTTTTACATCAAACGAAAGCCGGGGTGTCAAAGCTCCTGAAGCTTAGCTGTCTTTAGGTTGAAAGGTTATGAAAAGCGGGACCACTAATTACGTAACCTAAATTCCAAGTCTGTTAAATGTATCGGTGTGGTTAGTCTCTTAAAACCGGTTTCGATACCAATTTTCTGGTAGAATAAAATCAGTAAACAAGACATTTAGCAAGTTAATTGTTTTGACAACTAGCACATCATTTATAAGAATAGAAAGTTAAATAAAATTATAGTTAAATAAAATAAATTTGCCCTGAAAGTTGCTACTTCTAATAGGAAATGTCTGGATTGCCTTTCCGGTCAAGATTTTATTCGCAAGACATAAATGAATAAGAATAAGCATCGGCTGTAAATTTGTTTTTGGTGATTTCCTATTAACGTTAGCTGGCTCGGGTTAGTTTGCCAAGCTTTAGCGCACCTTTTAACCCAAGACAAAAGTCTAACACAAGAATATGCTTGAAAACGATGATCACTTATCCAGCATTTAATATTTCAGAAAGTTATTAATTCGCGATAAAACTGATAGAAACTGGTCCAAACCTACAACGAATGGTTACAAACAGAGTTGCAGCGCTACCACATCAAAAGAACAGACCGACATTATTTTAGCGGAAAAACAAAACTGAACCTTTGCCCCAACTATCTGAAATGTGAGTGAAAGTTTCATTAAGTAAATTGGGGATAGTGGAGTATTTTTCTCTAAGAAGGGTCTGAAAGATTGTAAGCGGTTTGGCCAACAGGCGTTACCTTAGGCGGCAATGGCATCAAATTAGGTAAAAGACAAAAAGGTGACAACTTTGAAGGACTCATTCGTCTTCGAAGAAAAATTCACCCTCTCCCCTGCTAAACTGGAAAGATTAATTGATAGCTGTAGTATAAACTTTCCCTCTAATTGGCCAGGGCCGGAGGGGGCCGTTCAAGTGTGAAAACAGGTGAATAATAATATGGAGTGGGCGGGCTGTGGGACGCCCAGAATAGAAAACGAAATTTCTAATTTTGACAAATTTTCAAAGTTAGTGTCAGTTTAAATATAGCCTAATTGCAGGGAGAAAGAGTTATCTGACCTAACCTGTAGCGAATGGCTAAGACAGAAGGTTTAACAGACGCGACAGTAAAAGCTAGGAAAAAAAAGAAGCATAACTACAGATGTGTAATAGGAAAATTCTGAGATGCTTGATAAATCATTAAGTTTAGAAATAAAAGGACCACTTTTGGCATTTTGACTTGACCTCGTGAAGTCGAGGTATACACACGTAGCTTTAGAGTTATATATATTTGCCTGCAGTACTACAGCCGAAGCCTTAGTCCGACCCGGAGCGAGCCAATGGGAGCTGTGAGCGCTCTGTGCTGGCTCTTTCCTGTTCGGATTGAGGCTTCGGCCTTAGTGACTGCAGACAGGCGTTTTTTTATTATTTATTTATGATTAATGCCTTGTGTCCTTCGTGGAACCGCCTGCTGGCGCAGATTTACCTCATTTCTTGATGTTTGTCCTATGACACTTAATCTTTGATTGCGAGGCTAAACGATAACAAAGTTCTTTTTTCTATCCTTGTTGTAGGCAACGTGTCCAGCTTTGATTGAGCTTAATGAGGAGATCGGCTACAGAGGTCTGGATTAACTTCCAGCCTGACACTAGTTTAGTTTGTTGTTACACTCATATGTACCTAATAACAGAGCACTTGCTTAGTTTCTGAACTTGCTTCTGAATAAAACTGAGCATCGCGAACACCCGCTCTACAACCCAGATTATTACATCAGTCCTGAGTCAATAAAACTTCTTTCAGTTGGCTGATTGGTAGTAGTCTATTCGTCTCTCAAAAAACTGAATTCAATTTTCACTAAGCCATTTAAGGTTGTACCAAATAATAGACAGGCAAATGCTCAAATAAATGAATTAATTAAATTAAAGCGCTTAGCAGATAAGATTAGCTTACTAAATGATACGGCTTACATTCATTACCGAGAATTGCTTAACCGAGAATTGCTTTACCGAGAATTGCTTAAGCGAGAATTGCAAAAGCGAGAATTTGCTTAACTGAGAATTTGCTTTACCGAGAATTGCTTAACCGAGAATTGCTTTACCGAGAATTGCTTTAGCGAGAATTGCAAAAGCGAGAATTTGCTTAACTGAGAATTTGCTTTACCGAGAATTGCTTAACCGAGAAAATATCTAATATTGTCCGGGAGCGATTGTGCCATTCTAGTCTCAGCGTTAAAATAAGCCATGAACATGAAAATTTGGCAAGTTCGTGCCTAGTTTCACGTATTTATAGGAAATAGGCTTTTATAACGCGCAGCCTGCAAGCGAGCAATGCCTATTTCCTATTTCCTACTTTCTCCACTGCGTTCCTGCTGTAGTTCAGAATTAGCTTCCACTTGGCAAAAGGCGCAATAAAACCTAGCGAATTGATGTTGCAGCTCCACAGTAGTTATATATATTTCTCAATAATTTTTGAAAATTCTGTATGTGTTTTCAATATTAGAGAAAGTTTAACTGAATTGAAATTGAAACATTGAAACATTAAAACATTAAATGAAATGAATAATTATAAAGAATCATAAATAGAGTTTTGCAAATTATTCTGTAAAAACAATAAGGTTTCGATTAAATTTTATTTACGTTTCACAAAATTACTGTTTTAATATTCATAAAAAAGGATACATTTTAATGAATACTAATCTATATATCTGTAAAATAGTGATGTGGATCGGATCGGATCGGCAGCTATAAATTTAACCGATCCGATCCAGCAAAATTGTTTGCCGATCCGATCCGATCCGATCCGGGTCCTGGATCGGTCGGTCCGATCCGATCCGGCGATCCGAAATGGTTTCTTAAGAAAGCTAAATGGAACTAGATTTAAAGTCGGTTTTTGCTTTGTCAAACATATCTTACACACTATAGTTTCACTAAAATTCCTTCATTTTATCATTCCGAAGTACTAAAGCGCAATTATAGAATCATATATAGATTAAGCAAAAGAAGTCAAATTACTCAAAATAGTGAGTGAGGCAGATGATGATCGCGGACTGCCTACTAACAAACAAATTTAACATTACTAATTTAAGATAATATAAATTTAACATATCAGTTAAAACTATAATTTTGACATTTAATCCCAATTTGAAGTAAAATTTATTAACTTGATGTTCCAGATACCGAAATTGAAGTTGTAATTTTTTGGATCGCCGATCAAACTAACATTTTTTCTCGGAAACTGAATCCGAAGCTTGTACAGCGAAAACAGACTAAAAGCTTTTAAAATCATTGCGGGAAGTAAATTTTGTATGAACACTGAGTTTGACTCCTTCGGGTTTTGGAATAATGCTATAAAGAGTTCAACCACAAAACTTCACTCCAAAATTCTGACAACAGCAACCAACATTAATTACAGAGAGTTATGCATTAATTCATTTATTAATTCAATTTCCATTACTACTTATAGCAGCATACTAACAGCGGGTCTTGCTTCTGCAGTTTGATGCCAGATGGCAGATGCATTGCATAAAATTATATACTATGTAAAAGTATTAGATTCCTGTAATAAGTTGTTACCTACTGAATGCTACATAAGCTTGAGAGACTCAAAACCAAAATATAGTTTGGTTGGTAGAAGGAAAATATTGGACTAACAATGTAAGCACCAAACAGTGCAGTGATCGAAGTTAAGTTCAGTCACAAATATGCGTTGGGAACGGTTTAATTTTATGTGATGTTGGGTATCAAGTCGGATCGCCGATCCGCCTAACTCAAGCGATCCGATCCGGACCGATCCAGCAGACCTATCGATCCGATCCGATCCGATCTCCGGATCGCGGATCGGATAGATTTTGTCGATCCGACCCACATCACTGCTGTAAAACGTACTGTCCTGTCTTTACCCATAATCATTCTAATACCGATACTATTGTAAGTGTAATTAAAGTACAAACTTTAACACTTCTAAGAAATTTGAAAGGGCGTAATTCATGAGTCCAAGGTTTCCGGATTGGTTTGAAATGCAGAATGTATCAATTGGTTTCTGCTTTATTCATTTTGTAATTTAATTCATCTTTGAACTAAGTTTCAGCACAGAAAGTTTGAAACTTCGGGTCTTCAAATTTCGGGGATTTCAAAAGAAGTGTCCACAAAGCGTTATGTGTTGGTGCTGTTCCTCTAAATTCCTGGTCTCGCTTTTGCTCAAAATCTATGTCATCGGTGTTCGCCCATTCCCATAGTAAACAAGCACCAGTCCCACTCTTCGAGATCAGATCGAACAAAGATCGTGGGACATAGATTATTTGTGATTAGTTGATTTAGTTCGTAGATTGACTGAAAATAATTAAAGTTGAAGAGCCTATGTCGTTTTATAGTTTAAGGAACTATCTATTCAAAATTATTGTATGATTAAAACTTGGGTTATGCCAACTGAATAACTCGCTTAATTAAAAATTGAAATAGCGTTTTCGTTGATATTTGTGATCAAAACCATTGAATAGGTTATTATTATTGAATGTCTTAACTATTTTGTACTTTAATATTACATCTGCAATAGTTTCTGCATTAGAATGGTTGTGGGTAAAAGCAGGACAGTACGTTTTACAGATATAGATTAGTAATTCATTAAAATGTATCTTTTTATGAATATTAAAACAGTAGTTTTGTGAAACGTTTTAAGTAAATAATATTTAATCGAAACCTTATTGGTTTTTACAGAATAATTTGCAGAACTCTATTTATGAGTCTTTGTAATTATTCATTTCATTTAATGTTTTAATGTTTCAATGTTTCAATTTCAATTCAGGTAAACTTTCTCTAATATTTAAAACATATACAGAATTTTCAGAAATTGTTGAGAAATATATATAACTACTGTGGAGCTGCAACATCAATTCACTAGGTTTTATTGCGCCTTTTGCCAAGTGGAAGCTAATTCTGAACTACAGCAGGAACGCAGTGGAGAAAGTAGGAAATAGGAAATAGGCATTGCTCGCTTGCAGGCTGCGCGTTATAAAAGCCTATTTCCTATAAATACGTGAAACTAGGCACGAACTTGCCAAATTTTCATGTTCATGGCTTATTTTCACGCTGAGACTAGAATGGCACAATCGCTCCCGGACATAATATCTAATACGTGGGAACTAGAGATGAGGACGAGCCGGGATTTTCCGGCTCGGCTCGGCTCGGCTCGGGAGAAAATGTGGTCGGCTCGGCTCGGCTCGGCTCGCGGGCATACCCGGCTCGGCTCGGCTCGGCTCGGAAGAATATTGAAAGTGGGCCGGCTCGGCTCGGCTCGGCTCGCCCAGCTTGAAATTTGAAATTTGACCGATTCCACCCAATTGTGGATTTTCTTCCTTGT
Organism: Trissonchulus latispiculum; assembly: GCA_030248195.1. Taxonomy (NCBI): domain Eukaryota; kingdom Metazoa; phylum Nematoda; class Enoplea; order Enoplida; family Ironidae; genus Trissonchulus; species Trissonchulus latispiculum. The sequence goes on along the minus strand of JASAND010003521.1, from coordinate 10,194 downwards.
TTTTGACAAAAGGCCTGAAAATCGCTGACACGCTCGCTGGCCTTGGCTCAAATCTGGATCAGGCTGCTACTCCGGTAGATTTCAGGGCAGTGAAATCCCTAATTTCGAGACATTTCACTAGCACCTGGCAATCCGGTTTATCCTCGGACAGACTAGACCTGCTTCGAATCCCCCGCAACCCTGACCCGAAGGAGATTGGACTATCCAGGGCTGACAGGTCAGTCCTGTCCCAACTTCGTGTCGGGGGCTTCTTGGATGGCTTCTGGGCCGATTGAATCTGTATTCAGGTGGCTGGAAGCATCAACAACAACAACAACAAAACAGCTGTATAGCTTTCGTGTACCAGTGTGAATCACCACAATTCCATTTTTACCGAGACACTGCGAGCTGCAGAGTCTACGATTATAAGGTTTAGTGATATTGATATTTGGTAAATGTATATTCTACGAAAGTGGGCGGGGGCCCATTCATGCTTGTTTTGCTTAAAATTTATTATTTTATTCTATGTATACAATATGGAAAGCAATCAGTGATAAACGCCGAAAAAATCACGAGAAAACTTTTTGTTTTCCGCAGTCTTGAGGAAAGGCATAATCTGATAAATTGCAAAATGCTTCAGAACTCAGCAATAAAATTCAGAATTCTTTCACATTATTTTTTAAGTTTTAGAAAATTTCAAATCCCCTAATTGCTCTCTGCCGATCGTAGCCATAACAGTAGTCAAGTCAACTGTAATTATGCAGAATAGTTTTAAACTCTAAATTAATAGTAAGTATTTCTGGTATATATATATATCAGCACTTTTACAACCTTTTCTGCTATCTGATAGATTACTACAAAAACCCAAAGCCACAGTAGTAAGACAATGCAAATTTTAATTGTAATATTTTTGATAATACCAAATATGACACGTTGAAATAACTAAGTCAAAATGTTTCCTTATAACTACACCATACATAGGTTGGCTTCAAGCACAGCCTAACGTTTAAACTAAGTTGGCGTAGGAAGGAAGGTATGAATAAAGACAAGGAAAAACGGAAAATTAGACGACAAAGTTGAACACAGAAAACAGAATTCATTGAATTAGTTGACTATTTTGTTTGTACAAATTCGGAAATAATTACAGTGAACTTAAAATTTTTCGATAGGGTCGGCTCGGCTCGGCTCGGCTCGGAGTTTCAATTCTCCGGCTCGGCTCGGCTCGGCTCGGGAGAAATTGTTGCCGGCTCGGCGCGGCTCGGCTCGCGAGCCGAGCCGAGCCGAGCCGAGCCGAGCCGCGAGCCAAAATCCTCATCTCTAGTGGGAACACGAAGCATGCAAGAATCCTGGAACCTGAAGAATATGATAACATGAATAAATTTGTGTGGCCTACCAACATACAAATCAATTTTCTCACAATGTTATGTGTCAGTGGACGTGGTGGCCATTCTAAGTTCAGGCCAAAGTAGGATTGAATATAGCGAATTTTGGGTTTTCGCGCTAATGCTAGCGCTTTGATAGAGTGAATGCGCTGCCTTCTTAGTTCGCCTACTTCCTAAGCTCTATTTCCTACTTTGTCTCGAATTTAAACTTTAGCGGAGTAGCATTGTCACGTGGCCCAGCGTCGCTGTGAAACCTAGTGAGTTGATGTTTCAGCTCTACTGTAGCTATATATATTTTTAAGAAATCTGAAATCCACACAAACTGTTAAGTTTTATTTTAATTTTACTACTTTTAAAATTAACTTATAGGTTTAGGCAGTCTAGAAAAACTAAATTACAAATCGAAGTTCAGTTCGAAGTTCGGTTGTTCAAGTCAGTGCTTGAATAATTTGAGATTTAGAAACTAATTGCTAGTTAATACAAAATTTATTTATTTAAGAATTTAAGTAGCAATACCAAAACAAGAGTTTGATGTCATTTTCATCATTTCTTCTTCAATTATAATTCCTCAATTAAACTTAACTGTTAACTTCCTTGTCACGATGCAGTTATTCCCCCTGTGTAAAATTCCCCCCGGAAAAGATGCACCGGTGCGGATTTTGCACCCCGTATTTTGCACCAATGCAAGAAATAATGCAGATTTCAGTCATAATTATATTGTTATTTCTATTATATATTTATATTATATTATATTATATTAGTTATAATAGTTCGTCTGTGATACAAAATTAAATCTGAATTTACAATAAATAAAACTTCTTGAAAAATCGGAAATTTTGCAGGATTAAGTAAAATCATTGTTTCATTCAACTGCTTTTTCCCATTTTATATATCTTAATTAAGAAAAATGTTTAATAAATATATATCAACTCTAATCTTTCTTAGGTTTCTAATATTTTATGATTTTGTATCAAAGTAAAAATATGCATAAATTGAAGCATGGAAACCTTTATCTCCGAACCCAAACCGTTTAAGCAGGAAAAGGTAAAATACCCAATTGAAAATTTATTTTTCGTTTGTTTCATAGAAAGAAAAGAAAAAATATAAAGCAATCAATGCATTCAATGAAGGCCAATAAAGAATTTAAGTTCAATTAAATCAGTGCTAATTTCTAATCTTATTACCTAGGCTTCTAATATCTTATGAAAGGTTATTCTATCATCTTAAAAAATTTTAAATTAAATTATATTTGTTTTAATGTCCGAGTTGAAATCTTTAAGTTGAACAAATCTCTCATATTTAAAGATATTTATTTTTACTTTTAAATGAAAACATAAAATATTAGAAACCCAAGAATGATTAGAAGTATCAGCTATTTAATTATTTCCTGATTAAGGTTTATCAAATGCAAGCAATGAATAATTATTTTGGCGGATTACGCAAATCATATTCCATCTTCAAAACATAATTAGTTGTTTCGATTATGAGCCAAACTCAACTTAAATTGAAATCTGCATTATTTCTTTCATTGGAGCAAAATTTCCCCCTGGAAAATTCACACCGGTGTAATTTTTCGGGGGGAGGCAAAATCCACACCGGTGCATTTTTTTCGGGGGGAAATTTTACCCCGGGGGAATAACTGCACCGTTACAAGGAAGTTGACAGTTAAGTTTAATTGAGGAATTATAATTAAAGAAGAAATGATGAAAATGACATCAATGTCTTGTTTTGGTATTGCTACTTAAATTCTAAAATAAATAAATTTTGTATTAACTAGCAATTAGTTTCTAAATCTCAAATTATTCAAGCTCTGACTTGAACAACTGAACTTCGATTTGTAATTTAGTTTTTCTAGACTGTCTAAACCTATTTTAAAATAAGTTAATTTTAAAAGTAGTAAAATTAAAATAAACTTAACAGTTTGTGTGGATTTCTGATTTCCTAAAAATATATATAGCTACAGTAGAGCTGAAACATCAACTCACTAGGTTTCACAGCGACGCTGGGCCACGTGACAATGCTACTCCGCTAAAGTTTAAATTCGAGACAAAGTAGGAAATAGAACTTAGGAAGTAGGCGAACTAAGAAGGCAGCGCATTCACTCTATCAAAGCGCTAGCATTAGCGCGAAAACCCAAAATTCGCTATATTCAATCCTACTTTAGCCTGAACTTAGAATGGCCACCACGTCCACTGACAGTTATGTTGCCTGAAGCAAATTTTCTAAAATAATCTGGAATAGCATGCGGCTAAGTTTTGTTCCTGTTATACAAATAGAAAATAAAATACCGTAACCAGGTAAATTCTAAGTTAATACTTAAATAACCTATTTAACTATGTTAAATTAAGCTAAATATATAATTACATAAACAGATTGCTGAATCTGATTTACGGCCAGACAGGCATGTAAGCACGGGTGGAATAGAAAAACGAAACCTGCTTTCAGCCGGATCTCGGTACTGGCCCTTCCGACGCCAAGAATTATTCCATTATTTTGTGCTTTCCTTAACCTCAGTTTCTTTAATCGCTGATTAAACAAATTAAAGTCAACTCGTTTAATCCGAGTTAATTTTTATCCGATTAATCCTGCATTAAAGAAACAGCCATTAACATTTTAATCCGGCTAATTTTTAATCGTTTAATCCGACCATTTTAATCTTTAAGAAATAGGCCCCTAGATTTAAAAAACTTTAATTTTTAAACATAAAACCTAACGACAGACAAAGGCGAACCAGAAGTCTTGTCCTTGATTTTGAACCAAAATTATTGTTCCGTGCATTCTCACTTAAACACTTGCCTACCATAAATTGGTAGCACATTGGCCAATGGCATAAAAATTCTTGGTTACTGGCTAAGCTAAAAATTTTTTTTGATATTGAATAATACTGACGTTAAAATTGAAAATTGGATTTCAGATTCATTGTCAGCGCAAATCGTATATAAATCTGGTCTGTAAGTTTTAAGAAGTTTAAGAAGTCTTAAGTGTCTTAAAAATTTCAAGACTTAGAATTTTTATATTTAATGTTTTTGCATAGCAAATTTAAAAACAAAAAACAGCGGATTATTAGATTAATTGTTAAGTGGAATCATATAGAATCGATACAAACTAACATTAAATCGTGAAGGGTCTTTTCGCGAAAGAAGAGAGCAGTGTAAAGTAGAGTTTGACTGGTTTAACTACCCTCATGCTTGACTTTACCTCCATTGACCTCTTTTAACGGGATTGAGTTAAAATTATTAACTAGCTAAATAAGTAATGTATTTTATTTTAATTATATTAAACGTTATAAATTGAGTAACTTTCTGTTTATTATACATGTATAGTTTAGCATACAGAACCCGGCAAATAATTACATTATTTATTCAAGTTAAAATCTAATTTTTGCACTATTGTTATGTACGAGTTTGAATTTGATTAATTAGAAAAATGAGGTAAAATCGTATAATTTGTTTAAGATCTTACTGATGAAACATATAAACGTCAGTAAACAGAAGCACACTTACTAAGTTGCTAAAGTTATATATATAAATAACATTATATTCAGCCATTCATCATTTAGTCCACTGTTGACAATGTACATTTCTCGGTTGAGCAATTCTCGATAAAGCAATTCTCGGTTGAGCAAAATGAGTACATTTGGTTTTTCTCGGTAAAGCAAAATTTCAAATTAACGGCTACTCATTTTCTCGGTAAAGCAATTCTCGATTAAGCAATTCTCGGTAATGAACGCACACGAATGATACGACGACGGGTAGACTGACAAGTTACGATTATGAGAACATTATGTACAGCACTACTTACATTGAAGAACAGAGGCTAGGTACTTGCTTACACTAACAGTACTCTAATCTAATTTAATCTAGACAGAGCAAAACCTTAATATGGTCTGCGTGGTTGCTCTCCTTCGCTGCTTGGACTCTTGTGAAACCCTTGGAGCAAATCAGTTTCAATACAAACGTTCTTTGTGTTGTTCATCAAAAACTGTGTAGTGGGCAAATTTATAGGCGATATACCAGAGTTTAATTTGCGGAGAAAATCTCAACACTTTTCTGCAAGATAAAACCACTCTTTATGTATCATTTCGCAGACTGATTTAAAATGGGCACCTATGCCGGTACGCAGCACAGACATCAAACAATCTTGCAAAACCCAGAGAAAGAGAGAAACTATTTTCAGTTTTAACTGTAGGAGAAAGCTCACACCTGAGCTTTTAGAGCAAAGGTTTCCGGTTGAACTCTGGACACATTTCCTCCTCTCCCTAGATTGCCTGGAGCGCCAAAAGTTGAGCCAAAAAGAGAGGCTCAGAGAACCTATCAGTTAAACTTGTTGCATTCGAAGGGAAGGGTCTAAAGTATGTATGAGTGAGAAAATTCACAGAGCTGCTGATTCTGCCCTTTAAATGTGGAGAGATGGAACTTTTATAGGAGAGTTCGTGTCAAAAAAAGGTTTAATTGGATAGGGGAAAGGGAATCGGACAAGATCTCCCCTGTCAAAACTTTTAAGTGATACCCAAAACGTGTGAGGCTGAAGCTAGATTGTCAATTATCCAAAATGAACCCGCTCCGATTGTAACAGCATGAACCTCCCCACCTTCATATTCAGAAACAGCACGATCTATTTTTGTGACAAAGTGGCTAAAAATAGGTTGACCGTGTCAGGATTAAAAAGAAGTTTTTGCCTGATGCACACAAATGTACCATTTGTGAAGTTGGAAATGTCAGCTGCTTTTGCTGGATGTTGAAGAAAAGGAAAACTGAAAGTATGGAAAGTTATAAATTTGACTCGACAAAACTACGGCATCAATTGTGAAGGGCTTGTCTAGCATTTATTCATGTTCAGACATTTTCACAGTCGGAGGAATGAAAGTTGGGATAAAGTCAAAAAATTTTCTTGAAAACAGACACTTGTCGTCTAGCCCAAAATTGGGCCTGAAACCTAATTTCGGAAAAAAAAGAGATTCAATGTGCCTACAAACTAGAGAAGCTCAATTGAAGCTTATGTAATATAACAGCACTAAGTGAATACTTTTCGCTAAACTTATGAAATTTTGCCCAATTTTCGGAAAGTTTTCATATTTTCTTCTTCAGCTCAGCAGACCAGCTGATGATGAGCTTTAGAGCTTCTTCAGAAAGTTTAATCGTAATGATTTGTAGCTGATACGAGTACTGGAAGCCAAATCTGTATAACAGCTTTGAAGGGCGGTTCAAAATTCTGATGTTGAATAAAAAGCAGCCCATTGAATCTTACCTGTTGCGGACTAAGGTTTTTGACTTGGTGACTGTAGGGCAGGCGGTTTTCATTATTTCTTAATGACAAATGATGAATGTAGAATGGTTTACTGCTTTAATCCTTTAATTGCTTTTATCCATCACAAAAGTAAGTTATGTGGCAAAGATCCAATGATAAATACCTCAATCTCTAATATATTTGTTTTCATAATTGTAACTGTTAAAAGTTTAAAAATGATTTTGTATAAAATATTGCTAACAAAGATTTAGCATTAGCATTATGAGCTTTACCGAACCGTTATTGACGGCTGAATTGTTTCTACACAGCTACTCGTGTTCAAGACAGTGGGATGGGAACAGTAAATTATAAGTAATTGGAGGAATTAGCTTGACAGCACTAGTATAAACCCAAAATATGAACAATTTCAGTATTTTTCACCTGTCCACAAAGCTTAAAGTGAATTTTCACCAAGATGCAAAAAGTTTAGCTTTAATATTATATATTCCCATAATACACATTACTTATAGGAAAATAAGACAAGAATATCTGAATTTATACCATATATTCGTCAAATATATCTCTATCTCATTGTGACACTTAGCTAATGTAAAAAGGAAGTTATTATCTGTACTGGTGCTTCATGACTAATAAACGAGACTTGACTAAATAGCTGCAGGTTCACAATCGGTAGTGTATGCCTACCGCTCCTCCTCGTGCCTACTCGCGAAAACCTAGTTGAAACTGACGAAATCAACACGATACTTTAATCTTAAATTTACACGAAATTATTAGACAACATTATTCATCAAAACATACGAAATCAACTTAAACAAATATTCGACTCAACCAACAAACCGTACCAAAAACGACACTAATGTCTCAGCTGCCACTATAATGACTCGGGACCCGCACCCAACCAACAACTAATAACTCCCAATCACGACTGATGACTACAACTTTTGAATATTTGACTCCATCTTGATAAGCTATCAAAGTAGCTAAGATTCGAAATTAGTTTCATCATTCATGAGATAATTTACAAAATTAGCATCGTTTTCAACGAATATTTCACAAATTACCCCCTCTTTGGCCCGCGCGCCCACGCCGCGGTACGCAAATTAGTAGGATAAAATTTAGATTAGAGAACAAATCTTAGGTACTAGTTTGATAAAACGCGTGTGAGAATTTTGAAACACCGTAAAACTACACTGGAGAACCTCTCCAGAGGCTGACAATGGGAACAAAGCACCACAACACACACACGGGCCCATTACCGGTGCTTGCCCCGATAAAGAAAAAACAAAGACATACAACACAACTGACGACAGACAACATACAACACACACAGACGACAAACATACCCGGAAGGCGACAACAGACAAATATTTACACAGGCCAAACTACGATCAAAAAACAAAAATTTTCCCAAACCTCAGACGGAAGTAACCTAATGATTCAACCCCACTATACAGACTAACCGGACAATATAGACTATAAACAATGCCATACAAAAGGTAGATTCTATGAATAAAGCACAATGGTAATAAAGCACAAGATATAAAGCAGCACCGAATCGTCATGCTGGCAACATCATGGCAGTAAACAAAATGGCAAGAATTTCACAAGAAAGAATTTTTAAAGAAGAAAGTATCGTGTTCGTTTTAGGACAGAAAAGTTGAACACAAACCAGACAGTTAGAACCCGAAAAAGAATAAAAATGAGTAAAATACAACATGGTTATAGCTGGTAGTCGAACAATGAAGAAAAGAAAAAGAATTCAAAACAGTACAATGGCCCAGCCAAGGTAGCGGGTGCCCCTAATAAAGATAATCCGAAACCTCCGACGTTCGAGGAAAGTAAGAAGAACAACAATGTTTATCAGAATTTAGATAAATTTCACCCCAAAGGCTCCCCCCACCCACGCATATCCCAACTACAAACACTCTCCCCCCCACCTTATTATAGATATCAACAAAACACAACATATATATGGGGAACAAAGGACAACAACAGCGAGCCTAGTCCCAGGACAAGAGTCTTGAGGCAGCCAATACAGTCACCTATGGGCAAAACACGCCCGCAGCCAACCGCTGGCGTTCCCACACACAAATCCACCCAACGTCACTACCACCAGAAACTACCAACAACAATTCCCAAGGCACGATGCCAAGCAGCAAACACAAGCAATACATAAAGTTCTAACAAGCTCGTACCACCGAGCTGACCACACAAAAACCCGCAATCACCGGTACAATGTCACAGATAACAATCAACCTGTCCCGCCAGTGCTCCTGGAGAGCCGCCCCCCACGAGGCTAGAACTCTCCAAGAACCAGATAGCACCCAGGGACCAGAACCGTAGAACCGGGTAACCGTAGGACCGTAGACCCGGACAACCGGATAACCGTAGGACCATAGACCCGGACAACCGGATAACCATAGACCCATGCCCAACAAGGCAGGACCCACACAACGCCAGTCACCCCAAACCTCCGACGTTCCATCCGTCCAAAGGAACAGCCGGGCAGGCAGCACCAATCCATATAGGGAACCTAGGCTCACTGAGGGGGGACGGGAGGGACACATACATTCATATTTATATACATAAGATAAATGCAAAGAGAATGTACTTTTATTAGTAACAAAAGGAATGATCAACAATATAAAAAACAACCTACGTACACAACAGTATATGCATCACAACAAAAGAAACCACAACCACATACGATACATATCTACTACCAGCTTCGTACATATTAGCCCTACCTATGAATTTAAGGAGGGAAACGGCCAGTGCTTCCCGCCCCAGGAATCCTAATCCCAGGGGAAGAAGCCCTGACAGTTCCCTATCAAGGAAAAACAGCTAAACAACTACGGAATCTTTGTGTAAGTGCTGCATGTTATTCTCCACGCTCCTCAGAATCCTAATCTGGGGATTGGGATCGTAACCACAGCACTACACGAGAGGCGGGAGAACAATATAAAAGTACCCCCAAAACTGTTGCCGATACGTATGTGAACAGATGTTGCGTTAAAAAGGACCAAAAGTAAATTAAGGTAAAAATTGAGTTTAAGACCAAAGTGTAGGAGGTTCCGGAAATAAACAGCTGGACTGAGGTGAGCAACCACCCACACATGTACGCCCCCTAATAATCACTAACAATGTTTTACGCAACTTTTAAGGAATTTTATAAGCAAGAAAATCAAGAAAATTATCAAAGCTTGCAGTCTAATCCAAGAAACAAAACCCGCAATTTGGCATACGTACTTTCACATAACATTTCAAAACACGCATAGAAAATCATGTAACACAGCAAATTCTTTATCTTAATCAGATCCAACCCCCTGGGGCATCCAGAACCTCCTACAACTACAAGATAAAAATTTGCAAAAATGTGAAAGGTAATTAAAAAAATATCACCAAGGTTCACAACCCCCTTTTCTGGGCCAAAAACACCACCCCCCTACAACAACGAAACATCAACGCCGGCTCTGCATAAAGGCCGAAGTCAACGAAGAGAGGCCCCTATCCCACGCAACACCCCCCAAACGAGATGCTGACCTCCTGGAATTGAGAGACTTTTGACGACGTTTTCTGTCGCTCA
>JASAND010003520.1:0-34408 GCA_030248195.1 Trissonchulus latispiculum | reverse complement strand
CTTCAAAACATTTAATCAGAGGAAAATTTTGCGTAAAAGCTGCTTTAGTTCCAACTCCTCTAATTTCCTTAATTTGCACCTAGAGACCTTTACAGTGCTTTGCTTACTCCTACAATCTGTTCCCAGTGAAACGTCTTCCTTTAGATCAGAGATGCCTGGTTTCGAAATACTAGCTTAAATGCATATGCTAACTTTTCAAGCCGTGCAAAACAATGAGTTAAACAGGAACGTTGTGCAAGACTGATATAAGACAATCGCTGTTTTTTTTTAATTTTTGAACAATCTTCGTTGGAATATACTTGATTAATTTTCAAGTTTTGGACTGATAGATGACAGTTTCACGTTTGCATGTTTCGTTTATATGTATTATTTATGGGTATATTTCAGAAGAATTGTGCGGACAAGAATTTGCATTTATTGCCCACTAGACGAACTTCAACAATAGGATGCTAACTGACTTTTTCCGAATAAATTCTCCATCCCAAACGGAAATACAATCCCAATTGACAGCAGTTCAGCAAAACCAGACAACGTCCGATTAGTACCGGTGAAAAGTCAAAACTTAACACAGAAACAAAGGGGTTAGCATCGTGGCAGACCGACTGTATCTGCAGAAAATGAAACTGTTACGGGTATCCGACGATAAATCAAAAGATCTGCTGCTTTACAGTAAAAAACGAAGCCATCTGTTTGCTGCTGGCCAGCTGCCAACTGGTAGTAACCATGGCATCACTGGCTCAGCACGTTGTGTCACTCCTAAAGTATAACGACATTTTCCTCTGTCGGTTTAATCAGAGCGCCTACCCTGCCTCAGACCGGAGTCCGTTTCTGGCCGCTGACATAATCATTTTTGATTTCGGCTTATTCAGCTATCTCATAAACGTGAAGGAATGCATTACTTAACTATCTCGACGGGAGGCTACATGCGCAGTTTATGGTGTCTTGGTCCGTCGTTGGCTATCTGCATGCTCTTCGTGGTTCCTTGCCTTATCCTGACCACATCCTATGTGGCTTCTACCTATGCTAATCATGGAAAACTTCTATGTGCTTGGCCTTATAGTGCTGACTTTAGCAACTATTAATCCTGCAATCAATACCATACTATACAACTTAAACTGGACCATATTTTTGAAAATGTTTACCTATTTTGTAGGCGGGACGGCGAACTTCTTTCTCAACTTTGTCCTTTGGCATTACTATTGGTATATTGAAGGACAGTATAAGTCTAGCTCTGTAGTGCCAGTGAATGTTTGATACTGTTGATATGCGGAAGAAATTTTACATTTAGGAACAGCTCAATGTCTAACGTATTTAATGTCTTACTTTTCTTATGACTAGCAGTAAATTATTTTTTGCTTTAAAAATAGTACTTTTAACTCATGGTATTATAGAACTCTGTAACTGCACAAACCGCACACGACTCACATGTTTCACCTGATCGTCGGCTGATTTGAAGCGCGAACTTTGTGACCCAACATTTTGGAGTTTAGTTGCGATAATCTTTATATATGTTGTGGTTAAAGTAGCTTTTTTGCATAGTAAACCGTATACAGTTTACGCAAACAATTTCGGATTGCTGTTGGAGATCACTGTCGATAATTAAACTTCTAGAAATTGACTTTTTTCGTATTAAAACTTAAAGCAAAGGAAGTGGTCAACTTGGACATCTGTGCTTAGGTGCTTTTTGCTAAATAAATGCACAAGATCGGGATTCCATTGCTCTCCCAGATGCAGAACAATATCACCGGGCTGGCCGGCTGTTGACCTATGGCCGGCGGCCATCGGCCGGCCAGCCGCCGGCTGTCTGGCGGCTGTCAGCTATAGTTTTCAGTGTCTGAAGGCAATCTGAGCGAGAATGCCACGACTATATACATCATGCATTACAAAGACAATGGAAACGGTTTTACTGTATATGTTGGAAAAAGTTCACATTCAGTCTTCGATTTATTTTGTAAACATTTGCTACTATGCCTAAATTGCTGTGAGATTTTAACTACAAATAGTTTGTTAGGCCGGCGGCCAGTGCCAAAGGCTAACGGCCAAACACTCAGCCGGGTCGGCCGCCGGCTGCCCTGCCGTTCTAAAACGAAAGTTTTTAATGTCCATGCACAGAGTTTTAAAACACAAGAATTACTTGTTGAGCGCAAGTTCTTACGGGCAACCTTGCTTCTTATCAACATAAACGTAGAAAACAATTCCATGGCCCTTGCTCTTATGCGTTTCAGAATGCGGGGGAGGAATTCATGCTTCGTAGTTTTGCTTCTCTGAAGTAGAAGCCATCAGCAGGAGGAGTACTCAACCAAATGCAATATGATAACACTTGTAGAAACCTTCTTTTAAACCTTTTGGATTTCTGATGACAAAACACAGATCTATATCTCTGTAGTATCCTTGACCAACGAAGTCTTAATCTTGAAACATAATTATAAATTTATAAGAGGCAAGCAAAGTCTATGTGTTTTTTGCAATTAAAATTAGTCGATGAATAGTGAATGCTGGTATATATCCTGATTTTTTGACAGGAAAATCTGTACATGCTTGTTCTGGATTACGAAAAATATAACGGTCAAATCCCTGGAACTTCCATCCAGCGTTGCGATGAAGAGTATTCTTTTGGTGATCTAGTTTGATCAAGATTTAGTTTCGCTCTGATAGATTGTATCTTTTTGTTCGCTGGAATACCCTAGTACCTTGGCAGGAACCAACATTGCGGTGTATGTTCAATTACATATCTGAAAAACATTTAAGTATTCATCAAGCAGGGGTGTGAACAATCGCTGCAATGAAACATTCCAGAAAGCACTATGTTTTGCCTCCCATTTTTTAATTTTTGAAAGCATTCCTATGATATATTATATAGAATCGCATACAAATGGAACATTGCGCATTCCTTCTAAACAGTGGCTAGCCGTTCAGAAAATTAAAGCCAAATTCCAAGTTTAAACACACGCAATAAGCATTTGTGTCAGGTTTAAGCTATGGGATACCTTGTCAGCAACGTCACTGACTGTTGCTTGTTGATAAAGCTCCATCGGTCATTCAACTTTTGAATAGATGCCCAGTATGGAGTAACCATATCCAGGCAAGAAATCGGAGTCTATGCGGCAATATCCTTTACCTCTGTCTCATTGTGCTGTATATCCCTCTTTGTTATTTTTCGATTAGTAGTAGCAGCCTAGCAGCAGTAACTCATAACTCTTTTCACAAGTAAACGTAGATTTGGAGAAAGGCTCCTAGAAAAATCAAGGAAAATCATTTCATGACTCCAGTCAAATAATAGGACGTTAAATTCTGCTCGCTTTCGCCTATAGGATGGTTGCCGGAGTTTGCGCATGGCTCATGTTAGAACATTTTTGACCCTTTCCGCAATTTTCGTATTTTCATTTTTTTGCATTTTCCAGATATTTATTCCTACAAAAACAAATCTATTCTGAGACTCCTACCCACTAGTAAAATCGCCCAACCCCGACACTGTTGACACTCCAACTGCCCTTAAGCCTACACTTTTCTCACTTATATATACTTTGTGCTACTGGCGTAGCTAGCCCAAAAAGAAATCACTTTTATCATTCATGAATAAGACAATTGTCAAAATAGCTCAAAGTTGTACAATTTCATCAAATAGAATATACTTTAGGCTACGCATATGAAGATAGCACTACATGTAATTTTCAGTGCTGCGCTGCTGCGCAGCCAGCTACTAGTGCCCTAATGGGTAATATCCCACACCAGGAAATATAAGTAGTAGATGTGGAAATAATGTGTTGATTAAAGAGTTAAACCATTATGCAAGCTTATCAACAGAATGATATATGGACTAGGATTCGAAAAACTAATCAACGAATTAGTAAATAGAGGATGCACAAAACGATGTATTCTAAATACAGTTCAAAACTTTGGGAGTAGTGATGTATTCTATGCTAAATTTAATTTCAGGTGGAATAGGAGTCTCAGAATAGATTTGTTTTTGTAGGAATAAATATGGAAAATGCAAAAAAATGAAAATACGAAAATTGCGGAAAGGGTCAAAAATGTTCACAACTGTATCCACGCAAACTCCGGCAACCATCCGCTCACCGAAAGCGAGCAGAATTTAACGTCCTATTATTTGACTGGAGTCATGATGATTTTCCCTTGATTTTTCTAAAGGGCATTTCTCCAAATCTACGTTTACTTGTGAAAAAGAGTTATGAGTTACTGCTGCTAGGCTGCTACTACTAATCGAAAAATAACAAAGAGGGATATACAGCACAATGAGACAGAGGTAAAGGATATTGCGCATAGACTCCGATTTCTTGCCTGGATATGGTTACTCCATACTGGGCATCTATTAAAAAGTTGAATGACCGATGGAGCTTTATCAACAAGCAACAGTCAGTGACGTTGCTGACAAAGGGTATCCCATAGCTTAAACTTGTTACAAATGCTTATTGCGTGTGTTTAAACTTGGAATTTGGCTTTAATTTTTCTGAACGGCTAGCCACTGTTTAGAAGGAATGCGCAATGTTCCATTTGTATGTAGTTCTATATATAAATATATCATAGGAATGCTTTCAAAAATTAAAAAATGGGAGGCAAAACATAGTGCTTTCTGGAATGTTTCATTGCAGCGATTGTTTGCACCTGCTTGATGAATACTTAAATGTTTTTCAGATATGTAATTGAACATACACCGCAATGTTGGTTCCTGCCAAGGTACTAGGGTATTCCAGCGAACAAAAAGATACAATCTATCAGAGCGAAACTAAATCTTGATCAAACTAGATCACCAAAAGAATACTCTTCATCGCAACGCTGGATGGAAGTTCCAGGGATTTGACCATTATATTTTTCGTAATCCAGAACAAGCATGTACAGATTTTCCTGTCAAAAAATCAGGATATACTACCAGCATTCACTATTCATCGACTAATTTTAATTGCAAAAAACACATAGACTTTGCTTGCCTCTTATAAATTATAATTATGTTTCAAGATTAAGACTTCGTTGGTCAAGGATACTACAGAGATATAGATCTGTGTTTTGTCATCAGAAATCCAAAAGGTTTAAAAGAAGGTTTCTACAAGTGTTATCATATTGCATTTGGTTGAGTATCCTCCTGCTGATGGCTTCTACTTCAGAGAAGCAAAACTACGAAGCATGAATTCCTCCCCCGCATTCTGAAACGCATAAGAGCAAGGGCCATGGAATTGTTTTCTACGTTTATGTTGATAAGAAGCAAGGTTGCCTGTAAGAACTTGCGCTCAACAAGTAATTCTTGTGTTTTAAAACTCTGTGCATGGACATTAAAAAACTTTCGTTTTAGAACGGCAGGGCAGCCGGCGGCCGACCCGGCTGAGTGTTTGGCCGTTGGCCTTCGGCTGGCCGCCGGCCTAACAAACTATTTGTAGTTAACACACAGCAATTTAGGCATAGTAGCAAATGTTTACAAAATAAATCGAAGACTGAATGTGAACTTTTTCCAACATATACAGTAAAACCGTTTCCATTGTCTTTGTAATGCATGATGTATATAGTTTGCAGCTTTCTCGCTCAGATTGCCTTCAGACACTGAAAACTATAGCTGACAGCCGCCAGACAGCCGGCGGCTGGCCGGCCGATGGCCGCCGGCCATAAGCGGTCAACAGCCGGCCAGCCGGTGATATTGTTCTGCATCTGAGAGCAATGGAATCCCGATCTTGTGCATTTATTTAGCAAAAAGCACCTACACAGATGTCCAAGTTGACCACTTCCTTTGCTTTAAGTTTTAATACGAAAAAGTCAATTTCTAGAAGTTTAATTATCAACAGTGATCTCCAACAGCAATCCGAAATTGTTTGCGTAAACTGTATACGGTTTACTATGCAAAAGCTACTTTTAACCACAACATATATAAAGATTATCGCACTAAACTCCAAATGTTGGGTCACAGTTCGCGCTTCAAATCAGCCGACGATCAGGTGAAACATGTGTCGTGTGCGGTTTGTGCAGTTACAGAGTTCTATAATACCATGAGTTAAAGTATATTTTTAAAGCAAAAAATAATTTACTGCTAGTCATAAGAAAAGTAAGACATTAAATACGTTAGACATTGAGCTGTTCCTAAATGTAAAATTCTTCCGCATATCAACAGTATCAAACATTCACTGGCACTACAGAGCTAGACTTATACTGTCCTTCAATATACCAATAGTAATGCCAAAGGACAAAGTTGAGAAAGAAGTTCGCCGTCCCGCCTACAAAATAGGTAAACATTTTCAAAAATATGGTCCAGTTTAAGTTGTATAGTATGGTAGTGATTGTAGGATTAATAGTTGCTAAAGTCAGCACTATAAGGCCAAGCACATAGAAGTTTTCCATGATTAGCATAGGTAGAAGCCACATAGGATGTGGTCGATTAAGGCAAGGAACCACGAAGAGCATGCAGATAGCCAACGACTGACCAAGACACCATAAACTGCGCATGTAGCCTCCGTCGAGATAGTTAGCAATGCATTCCTTCACGTTTATGAGATAGCTGAATAAGCCGAAATCAAAAATGATTATGTCAGCGGCCAGAAACGGACTCCGGTCTGAGGCAGGGTAGGCGCTCTGATTAAACCGACAGAGGAAAATGTCGTTATACTTTAGGAGTGACACAACGTGCTGAGCCAGTGATGCCATGGTTACTACCAGTTGGCAGCTGGCCAGCAGCAAACAGATGGCTTCGTTTTTTACTGTAAAGCAGCAGATCTTTGACTTATCGTCGGATACCCGTAACAGTTTCATTTTCTGCAGATACAGTCGGTCTGCCACGATGCCAACCCTTTGTTTCTGTGTTAAGTTTTGACTTTTCACCGGTACTAATCGGACGTTGTCTGGTTTTTTTGCTAAGTTTTGCTGTCAATTAGGGATTGTATTTCCGTTAGGATGAAGAATTTATTCGGAAAAAGTCAGTTAGCATCCTATTGTTGAAGTTCGTCTAGTGGGCAATAAATGCAAATTCTTGTCCGCACAATTCTTCTGAAATATACACATAAATAATACATATAAACGAAACATACAAACGTGAAACTGTCATCTATCAGTCAAACACAAGAAAATTAATCAAGTATATTCCAACGAAGATTGTTCAAAAATTAAAAAAAACAGCGATTGTCTTATATCAGTCTTGCACAACGTTCCTGTTTAACTCATTGTTTTGCACGGCGAAAAGTTAGCATATGCATTTAAGCTAGTATTTCGAAACCAGGCATCTCTGATCTAAAGGAAGACGTTTCACTGGGAACAGATTGTAGGATAAGCAAAGCACTGTAAGGTCTCTAGGTGCAAATTAAGGAAATTAGAGGGTTGGAACTAAAGCAGCTTTTACGCAAAATTTTCCTCTGATTAAATGTTTTGAAGTGTTGATAATGAAGTAATGATTCCCCTCTAGCTTCTTGAGAATGCTTTCTTACAGAAACAAGGCGTCACAGCTGCATTTCTAAGGCTTTCTGAAGGCAGCTTGAAGCTAATTAATTTTGTGACGTATGAATGCTAAAGGTTAGAACTTTTGCAAAGCAAAATGAAAGATAGATCATGTATGTGATAATTAAGCTAGCTAAAGTGCTTCTAGCTTCGCCTAACCATTGTCTTTCATTATTCATGTCTACTTGTCTAATCAACTATGAAGAAGGATAACTTGAAGGAAGTTGAAAACAATTCCTAGATGTCTCAAAAGAACCCCGTCGTCTATTGAAACTTGACTCACACGGTTTGCGTCAAAGTCTAAATTTTGGCAAACCAGGAAATTTTCTGGACGTGTTTTCAGAAAATTTTAAAAAACTGTCAAATTATAAAGAATCAATCAAACTTTCACAACATCAGCAAAATAAAAAAGTTGTTGTCTCAAACAGAAAATGTTCATACACGTTACAACTGCATTTTTGAGTTCTTAATTTGATTGGAAATTGCTTAATAACTAACGATGAAAGAAATTAAGGAAAATCTGTCACGCAAAGCATAATGCTTGGGATCCATGCTATACGAGAAGCTGATCCATCTAAACAGTCATTTTTTACACCTCTTTGCGGGATGCATCAGGATTAGAACATGTGTACTACTGCTGCTAAAAAGCTTCTCTTGCAAATAGGCACTTGATAACTCCAACGAACGCTTCATGAGCCAGACGGTACAAGAAGAACAAAAGAAGTTTGAACTAAAAACCGAAAACTAGAAACTATAACGTCTGAGACTCAGAAACTCAACTAAAACTTTTACATAAGTGTGTTGCATAGAAGTAAGTCACAACAGATTGTTGAAACTACAAATGCTTTGTAAGCTAGACGGTACAAAACAATAAAAGAAGTCCAAACTAAAACCCGAAAATGAATTAAAAGTATCAATTAGACACTTAATTATCATTATTAATCAGGAAGTTTCCGACGATAGGTCACTCAAACTCAAAACCAACGAAACCTAAAGCTTTAAAGAATGTACATGATAAATGCCTACCTAAGGACAGAAATTACTTACACAAATTAATTTCCCACTTTTACTGATTTATTCATTCGCTGTACAGATGTTGTCTATATCCTGATTAAATTTATTCTACTTTTATTGTCAACAAACTTGTTGCTGAAACCCAATAAATTAGGACTAGAATTATATCAGAATAGCGGGATAAACGCTGGCTTTTAGCTTCTACCGCAATAAATTTTCAATATTCTTACGTTTCCTACGGACTCGAATTCAATAATAGTAGGAGTATATTATGGGATTTTGGGATCAGAAGTGTATTTGGATACGGAAGAGCAAGAGCCATCCACAATCATTTGCTAAAATTGCAGACTTGGTGGCAGCGATATTAGTGGAGTCTTTAAAACAAATAAGCAAATAAGAAACTAACTAAAAAGCAAATAGTACCAAAAATCAATGAATAAGCAAAAAAATAATTAAAACTTTTCACGTATGGGATAAGAAGTCAACTATGCTCATTCAGTTTGCCGAAGAAAAACCAGTTGCAGAACTTTGCTGGAATTAGCCATTGTTCCCTACATATTATTTGTTGTTCACAGTCAAATAAAGCGAATAAAATCAGGGATAACATAAACCTAACGGATAACAGAGCAAGATCAGGCAATTCTAAGAGAAACCTTCCCTTCCTGGATGTAACAGAGAATCGGAAAATAGAACGAGGGAACGGATCCGATTTCAGAGCCCAGACCTTATCCTTCTTTATTGGAGGGGGGAGGAAAGTTTATTTGCCAAATGCTAATTCGTAAACAATAATGAAACTGAGCCTTTAGCTTGGGTCTCTGCTGAAACGCATTGGAAAAATGCTGCTGAGGTGTTATACATCCATTATTGTAGCACAGATAAAACATTGAAACACCATAAAGTTCAGAAAGCGCCGATGATATTGGGAGGTTATGTGCTCTTCTCTCCTGGCTCCGTGGTGTAGTGGTTGCACGCCCGACTGCAGTCCGGAAGGTCCCTGATTCGATTCCCGGCGGAGCCAAACCTTTACAATGATGAGTTAAGGGGGGGGGCGACTAAACTTTTGCCCCGACTTTGTCCGATTGGCCTACTTTTCGGCGAAGTTAAAGAGCATGGGTGTGGTCAAAAAAGTATTTGGTCGTTGGTTCTTAGTTGCCTTCCAGTCATGTGCAGGCGTCGTGTTTATGTGCCCGACCCCCCCCTTTTTCGCAACTACCAACATAATTAATTAAAAATCTCTGCTGGCTGTAAGACCCTAGCTCCAAGCTTGTCACTGGCCAATATGATTTAGCACATGTGTCCCTATATGCGGAAAAATACTAGACGTCTGTATGTTATCTGCATCTAAGGCAATTACTGTTCAAAGTTGAAGTTTCGACAAAATTTTGAAAATTTTTGGCTAACGAAAGGAATATTTTGTTACTGGTGCGAGCTATAAGGCTGTAATTTGGCATATACAGAGGCCCTATAGGAGTACTCATTTATGCCAAATGGCAGGAAATTCTGCCGCCTGAAAAAATTTTTATGTCAACTTTAATCTTCAAAAATTGACAAAATCGCCTCTTTTGGACAATAGTACCCCAGAAATCGAAAAAATCAAATTTTTTGAAATTAAAATTTTTTGAGATATTTGAACTCAGCGTGGTTGAAAACACACCCACAAACAATTTCAGCTCGATTAGTGAAGGTTTGCGACTTCTATGGCTGCCGAAAGCCTTTACACAGGATCCGACAGACTGAAAATGGCGATTTTGGCAATTTTTGAAGACTAAAGTTGACATAAAAATTTTTTCACGCGGCGGAATTTCTTGCTATTTGGCACAAATGAGTACGCCTATAGGGCCTCTGTATATGCCAAATTACAGCCTTATAGCTCGCACCAGTAACAAAATATTCCTTTCGTTAGCCAAAAATTTTCAAAATTTTGCCGAAACTTCAACTTTGAACAGTAATTGCCTTAGATGCAGATAAGATACAGACGTCTAGTATTTTTCCGCATATAGGGACACATGTGCTAAATCATATTGGCCAGTGACAAGCTTGGAGCTAGGGTCTTACAGCCAGCACAGATTTTTAATTAATTATGTTGGTAGTTCCGAAAAAGGGGGGTCGGGCACATAAACACGACGCCTGCACATGGCTGGAAGGCAACTAAGAACCAACGACCAAATACTTTTTTGACCACACCCATGCTCTTTAACTTCGCCGAAAAGTAGGCCAATCGGACAAAGTCGGGGCACCCCCATTTTAGTCGCCCCCCCCCCTTAATCTGACCAGAGCTGGAAGTGGGTCAAAATTTTTGACCCGCACCCGACCCGTGACCCACAGACCCTTGACCCTGCCCACTTGACCCACACCCGTGATACGCGGCCATTTACCCACACGACCACTTTTGATTGAAGATGCTCTAAGGCTAAATCTTTGTCAATAATAAAATAATGGTGATTTTTAGGCGTTTAAAACAGTTGAGCGTGACTGCAGCTTGATAAAAAGCAACTGAATTGAATATATAGAATCTTTTATAATTTTCGTAATTAAAATCAAAGGGAGAAAAATAGAAAATCAGCAAATACAAAATTTGATCAAGTAGGAAAATCCTTAAGGAGTCGACGGTGGTAATTGTTTGTTACATATAAAACGTCAGAGCATGTTACGGGAAATCTTGCAATCTGTTTTAACATTGTATACATACTATTCTAACTTGCACATATTTTTGCATGTGCCATATGCTTACAGAAATCGAGAAATCACACCAGTGCTAGATGGCAAATACTGTTGTTTCTCAAAATATTGACACCCCTTTGTGATGATAATTACAAAAAATAATAATAAATAATAATAATTGGGATAATTGTGGCCAGATTTTATATAAAATACAAAAATAGTCAATGTTAGAATTCGGTGAAGCCGAAAATTTTTTGAGATTTTAATGCTAAAATCAAATTTTTTGAGCCTCAACTGACCCACTTTTGACCTACCACTAACCCGCGGGTCACACGTGTTGACCCACACCCGACCCGACCCGCGGGTACCCGTGACCCACTTCCAGCTCTGAATCTGACAGCCAAACGTGGCAAACTTGGCCTGCTTCGTAACATTTGAAAATGAAGATATTTTGTAAAGAAGTTAGATTTATGAAAAAGATTACAGTGTTTAATAAAGCTGGGAACTTGCCAGCAAATGCAATTTAAGGAGCAACTTTAGCCTCCAGTGATTGTGTCAAAATCTGTAAATACTTGTAAATCAAAGTTTTTGACATGTTTCTCCACAAAAACCAGACCGAAATTTAATTTTCAAGCTCATTAACTGCTTTGAACTGCAAATATGAAACATTAGGACCGGCAAAATTTGAGTACGAAGCAGATTTTTCATCTAATTTTGGGGGGCAACAAACCTAAATAAAGGCCAACTTAATCCCTACCGAAAACCTGATTTGCGACCAATTTTTCGGCTTGGGGGAAGATCGTACCACTAACACTTTCCCATTAAAATATAAATCAGCAGCTTATGTGGGTTTCAAGTTTATGTAACAAGCTCCAGTAGAAGGGTAGGTCATAACTTTGAGCCATGAAAAAGGCCTAAAAAACTTGGATTCATTTCATGTTTTGCTCGAGTACAATTATAGATTGATGAAATTAAATAAATTAATAATTTAATAACTAATCCCAATTAAGAACTAAAATCATTAGTGATCGCATGTTTAGTTCTTAAAGCCATTGGTTTTAACATCACATTTATACACTTATAGGTATTATCAAGAGTACATAATACAAGAGTGTGCCACTGGACACACTCTCTGTTATCAGAGCAAAAACTATGCTCTGCAGGCTAACGGCCCCCCCCCCCCCCCGGAAATCAGGCCCTAGTGACCCCCCCCCCGCAAATTAGTACCTAGACAAAACGGGGGTACGCTCACTTCACTCGGTCTATGTTTATGTGCTTAAGCTCGAAAACACAAGCAGTGCGTGCGCTAATTTTGTGCCTGCTTCGAGCTTTAGAACAAAGACCGAAATCTCGGCGGGGGCACGGTTAACACAGTTCAGAACTAAAGTTAACACAGAACTAAAATGAATCTGATTGGCTAATCCCCTAGTCAAAATTACGTGTATAAGGTGACCCCCCCCCGTCATCTCGGGGGGGGGGGGCTCAGCTTAGCATTGTTAGGCTTGTGTTTAAATCCGTTTGAACTGAAATGCACTTCACTGGCTGCTTAGATATCGTAACCTTCACCTGTTCATTTCAATAGCAGCAGCTAAGCAGCCAATGAAATGCATTTCAGTTCAAACGCATATAAGCACACGCCTAACAACGCTAAGCTGAGCCCCCCCCCCGAGATCTCGGGGGTCACCTTATACACGTAATTTTGACTAGGGGATTAGCCAATCAGATTCATTTCAGTTCAAACGCATATAAACACATGGTTAACTGTGTTAACCGTGACCCCCCCCCCGAGATTCGGCCTTAATGTACCGAGCATCTGAAGGGCCAATGACACTAGGAAGAGTCCCGTGTCATACTCTTCCTATCATCTACTCTTGATCATACTGATAGAAAAGCTTCTAACAGTTGACGTTGTGCATGACTTTACAGTCTGCACTCGAAAGCATGTGTTAGCACAACTTCTTGATCAGATAACGAAACCAGGATAATCCAGCTAAACACGTGCTAAGAAGCCTACAGGCTCTAGATTATAGCTGCACAAAGGAGCGGATCTCTTAGATATGCAAATGATAATTGAAAAATGTTGTCAACAGTGGGTGGTAATCCACTTATATTAGATTCTCCACTAACCTAATAGAAAAGAGGTATTTGACAGTTACTGCTTTAGAGTCGATTTAAGGTGTCACTGTTGTTCAAATGTAGCTAACTGACACGACATAAAACTGGTCAGGTTAACAATTAATTAGGTACCAATAATTTTTCAAAGGAAATAGGCTAAGTCTGATAAAGCGGTTTCCGTTTCCGATCTGCAAGGCGAATTCAAAGAGAAATCAGAGTTCTCCTAATCCAGGATTTGTGCTAGAAGGAATGCAAAAAGTTCAATTCTCTGCCGGAATTCGAACCAGCGATCTTCTGCCTTGCACACTGGCTTTCTAGCCACTAAGCCACAGGAGCTTCAAGGAAATTTAACTGATTTCCTGAATTAATTCCTTAATTCCTTGGAATTTTCTGAAAATTCTTTTCAAAATTTGACACCAACCATTAACCACTCGTCTGGAAAGTTTCAAGAGTGGTTTATCTTCTAGAGTTTCCAAATAGACTTCTAACAAACTTGAAAACCACCTCTATCTGCATGAAACTCGCAATTTCTGGAGACAAAAACACCAAAAAAGGGAATTCTTGAAACTTGGGACTCACGTGCTTTTCATCGAAAAGAATCGGGAAAAATTCCATTTAGGACACTTTTCTCGCAAGATATTCCATGCGATAATGAAATTTCACCAGAGTTAGATATATCGTAAGAGAAGGGGGGGGGGATAATTTCTTTGCGGAGTTCTATAGTTAGTGTCCAATATTGCCAGATGTATATATCTAAGGAAACGTTAGTGTCAGGTTTAATTATAAGCTAGATTTTGCTTCAGGCCTGTCTACTCAAAGGCAACGGGGCGAACGGTGACACAAATTAAATATTTCTCAGCTCAGCTAATGCTCAAAATTAAAATTCTGAAAGGTGAATAACATGTGCGCATCAGCGCAGCAGGCTGCTAGACCTATATTATTGAGTCTAACTTGTGAGCCTGGTCTTGTCTAAGGTTACATTTTAGCTGACAGTTCCTAACATCACCCAGGAGAGCTATTGGGTTAGAGGGATGGAGTCCTAATCGCCCGACAGAAAGGCAGTCTCGCTCCTTGGACCAACCAGTCCTAACCAGCTCCCTGCGAAATGGGTGCTGGTTTCGAAAGAGTCAACTACTTTAATTGGTCACACTTCCCGCGGTTTGTTTCATGATACCCTTTCCCTGCGCTAGAGACCTGAAGCGTACCAGAAGAGGCTCTGAACGCGCAAAAGAAGGCAATCTTTGATAGTCGGTAGGCCAAGATAAGACTTTTCCAACCTTCCAGCATTCAGGCAACATAGCGAGAGTCATACTAGATACGAGTGATCAGGTGAAGCAAATGGTTCTGCAGACCTGAGCAGAGTGGATCCTGATCGGCCAACTACGCCGATCTACAGAGTCTGAACCCTAATTAAAGAAACTTAATTGTCACTCCAACACCGGCGACCCGAAAAATCCGGGCTTCCTCAGGTGGGATTAGAACCCACGACTTTCGAATTGACGCTCCGATCGCTCTGTCAACCGGGCTTCCGAGGCCACAGTTGCATCAAGCTAGAAGGAGTTTGCATCCAAACTAAAGTGACGACTGAAATTGATTTGCAGGAAGCAAAACTTTAACATAATGTTTGGAATCTTTTTGCACAAGGAGGGAGAGTGGTTGAAGTCACAAGACAGCCATGAGATAATGATTACTGAACGCAGGAAAAAAGGCAGTAATAATAGATATTTGACGAAATTAACGGTCAAAATCAACCTAAAAGTTGCGCTTTGAAGATGTTTCTTTGACCCTATTTTAGAGATAGAGTTAAGTAGCAGTTTGTAGCTGGGGTCAAACTAGACGACTATAATTCAGTCACGCAACTAAGCCTTAGTCCCAAGCACAAATCGTTATGTTCTGGAATGTGCCTGAGACACGGAATTTGTCTGTGTTGTAAAAATTAAATAAGTTGTTTTCTAGAAAAGGGAAATTAAAACCAATGTCGGACATGCAAACTCGCACTAAGTCTGTGTCTACATGAATTTGCTTATGCTTCTTCAAGCATTCTATTTATTTCTTTATTCAGAAAAATAAATATGTTAGTAGGGAGTAAGGAAATGAATTGTGAAATACCTTTCGTAAAATGAAAAAATAGTTTTGTTGATAATAGTTTTTCTTTGTTTTGTCCGTCGCTCACTCGAACACGGAAATACTTCCTTCTTATATCGAAAATTGCACTCGAGAAATATTAAGAATATTAGTTTACGAAATATTTTTCTTGATTGTCGCAAACGTTTTCAGGAAAATATTAACATAAACAAGGAAGTAATAAAATGTACATAGGAACAGATTTCAGCAAAACATGTTCCTTCAGAATTTGAGCGTCGGGTTTGCGTTAACGATTTGGACATTATTTTGCAAGATTGTTTTTAGAAATACAAAAAAATTCTGAAAACTTTCCTGGCTGCTATCTATTGTTCTGATTTGCAACAACAACAATTTGCAAGAATTCAGCTTAATTGTGAAAATCTTGACAGAAGCAGGTTAGATGAACCAATTCAGTGCTAGGCAAAATATGAAATGTACAAAGGCACGATAATTACTGGAATTTCGTATTACGTAAGTCGGTTTCAATTAGTTAAACCTAATGAAAGAAAAGTTCTCAGGCCCATTGTATTAGATACTAATGATATTATTGTAAAGTACAGGCTTGCAGAAGAGGGTTCTAGTTGAGCTAAAGTACGACTTAGTCACAGGTTTGTGAAATTGCTTAAACCGAAAGTAGAACGCTAGGTTTCTGGAAATTTCGTGGTGGGGAGAATTAAAAATTATCAAAACAGATCCGTTTTGTCAAAATCGTTTAAGGTGGTGATTCCTTTTGGGCACATATTGTTATTTGGCGGCGTAAATCAAGATGAAATTTGATGAAACTTTCCGAAATAAGTTCTTTTAGCGTTCTAACACCCTCCGCGAAATCCCGATTCAATAATTCGAGATTTCCGGTCAGAGTGGTTTTTCCCAATTTCTAAACGTTTGGCAGCGGCTATACAGTTTTAACTATATTCATTCGAAAGATCTCATTGAGCTTCACATTTTTGCTTTTTAAAGCAAGTTTCTAGCTTTTCTCTACCGTGAGACATAGCCGATTTTCTTGTTTTGGCGTAGAAAACTTGTCATTTTTGCAGAAATCAAATAATCCAACATTTCTTGAACTACGCAAGCCGTAAAATCAAACTAAGGGCGCCGATCTGAAGGTCTCACATGGACAAATTTTCCGACGCATGATCGTCTTCCAACTGCTATCCTGTAGGCTGCTATCATAAAAAATATTGTTTTTGCAAAAACACGACCAAGTTTTTTCCAAAGATTGTGGAGCATTCACCATGCAAGCTGGAGGGCTGCTAGTGAACAAATGTGTTCTGCACAAATATACCCAGGGACGATTTTTTAGTTGCCCCGATTGCTGCTTTCTAGCTAATGTAATCGCTTGACAAATATGGAAAAAGTAGGCAAAATACAGGTTACGCACACATTTCAGCTTATTTCTCTATAACGAAGAGTGATTTCACAATAAATAAAAAAATCGTCCCCAGCTATTTGATGGAGGTATCGAATGATATAACCGATGTCTCGCGAAAAAATTTACTTGAGTCTGCAAAAATTCTGGAAGATTATACTTCTTCTAAAATGTGTTGAAAATATTTTAGTAAAGCAACATTAGTTTCGTGGCATGTATTAAAAAGAGAAAATGTCAAGCTACATTTTGATATAAAAATGGCTTCTTAACTCCAAGTAATCAATGAGTAATAATGGTGCAAACTTTATGTGACCAAAGGGAATCACCACCTTAACATAGGAAAGTGTAGCTGAATTTGTAGCCTTCACGTTTGTTCTGAAAAATTGGCATTTAGATATCTGTACTGGTTTTACTACCAACCTTATCCTTAGCTACCCCTAACCAAACCATATCTCTAGATTAAACGTTGTAAGAATATCTTACAACAAAGCACCGTTTTCTCTGCTCCCACTAGAAAAGCCAGCAAAAGTTGATTAGCTGAGCCCTTGCTTTAGGTTTACCTCAACAGATCGCTTTGAGTTTGCAAGCACCTACGTCAGAACCTAGCATGAAAGCCTACCGAATTTTGAAAACTCCAACTTTAACGTAAGCCAGGTACGACGCAAAAGTAATTAACCGACCGGCCGACCATTGCAACAAAGTAGTTGAA
Source organism: Trissonchulus latispiculum (assembly GCA_030248195.1). Classification (NCBI taxonomy): domain Eukaryota; kingdom Metazoa; phylum Nematoda; class Enoplea; order Enoplida; family Ironidae; genus Trissonchulus; species Trissonchulus latispiculum. Next base: position 16,991 of record JASAND010003520.1, on the reverse strand, counting down.
CCAGAAAATTGCTAGAATATGAAGTTGTGAACAAAAGAGTTAGGTATAAGTTAAGAAGGCTCCGAAGCGGGGAAGCAAACCGTCCACCCACACACAGAGAACACCCGTTTCTGAGCTGGGTTGATTGGTTGATTGAGACCTCAAACGGTGCTCATTAGAGCAAGAAGACTCGGGGATATGGAGACAACTGAAACCTGAGAACCTTAGCTACCCGGCCTGTAAGCCAAGCGCCTAGCTAGCCTTCGAAGGGAACACATTGAGCGTTTGCTTGCCTGCAGACTTTTCAGAAGAACTGTTTCTGTCTTGTGTCTGTGTTTGTGCTCAAACTGAACTGATATAAACGCAGAGCGTTTGAACTGAAACGGCTTGCTTACCATAAAACCTGTCAATCAAACCCTAAAGAGTATAACTTAAATCCCTGTGCAATTTGCCTGTATACAGTTCCTATTTCAATAAAGTGTGTCGTTTTCGAATAAAGAATAACTTTGACTTAATAACTGGTAGACAAAAGATTAGTTACGACACGATTAATGCGATTTGCGAATTATTAACTCAAACTCAGGTTGCCAAAAACTGTTTAAAAAATAAAAAGATTTCGCTGCAAATTGAATTGTCAGTCTAGACAGTCTCAAACTTAAAAACGGTAAAAATGTACCGAAAAACGATTTAATTCAGCTGGTTGAGAAATAGTCAGATATTAAATTGATTTTCTATAGAACAAAATAAGAAAATTGGAATTTGTTTTCCAATATCATTTATGCCAGTATTTTATTTATTTATTTTATTTATTTATTTATGCCATTTATTTCAGTTGCTCAATTTTTCGAGTCAGCGGGTGGGCATGATGATTTGCGAAAGTTTTCAGAGTTTTCATTTTTATTTTCCCACCCAGAAAATTGCTGTTTGTGAACCCAATTCCTGGTATTCACTTTTCAGCATCCTGCATGGCTTCCATCAAATGATTAGAAGGAATTAGTCGTTTCAAGGGCCTTCTCATAAAACGATTAAACGAATCAACTTCAACGGATTAACTTGAATGGACTAAACAGATTAAAACCTTTGGATACAATCGTGGTTTAGAACACTTAAACCAAGAGTGCATAATTGCACTATATATAAGAAGAAGAGTAAGCCACTAGAGGGCTCCTCTTCTTGGCATTGCGTAACGGTGCTCCGACCACAATACGCGAATGTTCCCCCGTTTGGTGGGGGGGTAGCTCTCTTCGACAAAGCATACCCCCCTCCGTTTGGTGGGGGGGGGTAGCAGAAAAGAGATCCCCGTTTGGTGGGGGGGTAGCCAACAGCCAATCAGATTGCAGAGACCCCCTCCCCGTTTGGTGGGGGGGGGGTAGAGCAGAGGATTACGGTAGTTTTTGTTCTATTCTAAAATGGGTCCCCGTTTGGTGGGGGGGGGGGGGTAGCAAAGAGAGGTCCCCGTTTGGGGGGGGGGTTTGCAAATGGGGTCCCCGGTTGGTGGGGGGGTATGCAAAACGGGTCCCCGTTTGGGGGGGTCGCCAACAGCCAATCAGATTCAGCCAATCTTAGCCTGACTTGACGACCCCCCTCCAAACGGGGACCCCCTTCTGCCTACCCCCCCCCACCAAACGGGGACCCCTTTTGCATACCAAACGGGGACCTGTTTTTGCTACCCCCCACCAAACGGGGAGGGGGTGTGCTTGTCGACCCCCCCCCCACCAAACGGGTGAACATTCGCGTATTGTGGTCGGAGCACCGTTACGCAATGCCAAGAAGAGAAGCCCTCTAGTGGCTTACTCTTCTTCTATAATATAAAGGAATTAATTATGGACTCTTGCTTAAACGGATTAAGCTAGTCAGTTCAACCTATGGGTTAAACTTTAATCCGTTTACTCTGTGAAAGTATTCATAAAATGAATAAAGTTTCAATTAATCCGTTTAATCCAACTTATGAAAAGGTCCTGATGGAAAATAGATGGGTACAGAGATCAGACAAAGCAAAGCGTAATTGGAAGACAAAGAATGGATCAAATCATGGCCCTGCCGCTCCGGAGCCAAGCATGCTAACCACTAGCGATCTTTCCGGGCGGAAATTTTAAGCCCCGGCCCGGCTCGTAAAAGTTTTGGGTTGGCCCTGTCCGATCCAAAAAATTTCGACCTCGGCCCGGTCCGACCCAGCACGCTCCAACTCAGGCCCGGTCCAGAAAGCAAATAGAAGAAATGCAGATATTTTTGCTCGGCCTCGCCGGCTCTACCTTAGGCCCGGCCCGGGCGGAGCGGGCCTGGCCGACCGGTGAAGGTCCCTACTAATCACCTACACCAGTTGCCTAATTAAGGTTGGTCTGGACAACTCTAGATGTCAATGTTTTGATATTTCGGTCTTCTTCGGTTAAAAATTAACACTCCAAGTACAGGGCAGAGATGTTAGAAAGTCACAGCTTTACGACAGCAGTCATTGAAAAATTAACACCGTTGCTAAAATAAGGAACAATTTGACCTGAACTGATTTCAACAAATTTCCGCTGCCCATCTGCTTTCACTGTGAAATTATTTTTGTCAACCGTGAGTTGTGATTTATTCATCAAAAACAAAGTGGTTTCAAGACCTGTTAAATCATTAAAAATTTTTAGAATATAAAATTAGATATCTGATTTATCCCATCCCACAGTAGATCCGAATGACTAATAAAATTAGCAGATAACAGTTAACAGACGACTATATAATTTAGCCAACGGAAGCCTACGCCTGTATAATTAGCCAATCAGCGAGCAGACGTGTTCCTATACGAAAGTGCATATTTAGTTGAAAACTGCGCCTCCCACCCCCAAAATGTTAGACTCAAGAAGAGGTGGGACTGGAATTAATGAATAGACAACTCTAACCTTAACCAGATAGCAGTGTATGTGTAGCTAGCACTCTTTATATTATGTACTCTTGCTTCCAGCACAATAACAACGATGTTGTTAATGTAACTGCAGTTCCTTTGAAATTAAGCAGGTTCACCTTCGCTTTGCTTTCCGAGGCGTCGATACTAACAAGCAAAAAGTAGCACATACTATGGTAACCGTTTGGCACTTTACATATGCGGAATGCGCTATGTAATCAGTGCAAAAATTATGCTGTGAACGATATCATAAGGATATGGATATCGGTACCCGCTCTTAACCACCCGTTAAAGCTAACAAGGGCATAATTGTGGAGGGGTATAAGATTGTGAGAGACATACATTTGACTGTGTGTGATTTTTTTACGAGAGGCACGTTTAGGACAAGTGTGTTCAGAATTACTACCGATGCCTTTGAGGGTCATGGACCCATAAGGAGAAGGTGTAGAGGGGGTCAGGCGTGCAGAGCACAGTTTTGTTCCACCTAACAGCGTACTGTTTATATCAAGAAAATGAAGTAAACACGGGTTTTGTACAAATAAAAGGGTGACTGCAGGCAGGCGTTTTCATTAGCTTTTTATCATTGTGTACTGTTAGAACAAGTTTTCAGGCCTTAGTTGCAGTAGACTCCCAAAGTGGAGAGGGAATAGCTCATAAACAAATTAAAAAAATTTAAAAACCGTAAGTACATACAGGATAACGAACGAAAGAAATAAGGATACAGCACCTCCGGCCCGAAACATCTGGGGTTGATGTAGTGATCGAACCCACAATCTTTGGCAATCTAGGCCAACGCTCTACCGACTGAGCAACTCAGGCAGAATCGAACTTAACATTAAGTTTGAATTCGTTTCCAAACTGCAGCAACACATTTGTGAATAAACTAATTCCAACTATCGACCAAATACGGTCTGTTAAAAACCCGTTAAAATTACAGGACAATAGTGGGGGTGTAGGTCCCAGACCGGTTAATATCGGGTAGACTCCCCGGCAAAACTAAAAGTGCAGACAGTTCAGCAATTTTTATTAAAAATTGCAAGTTTTATACAAATTTTAACGGTGTTGCTCAAAAACTTTCTTAAACGCTGCTTAAGGTCATCAATTTTTCTGGTGCAGTTTTCACAAAATTTGTGGTAGTCCCTTTTATAATTTTAGAATTGTATCCATTTAGAATGGACCCATTGTCAAAGGCGAGATATTAGGCATAATCGGTCCTAGAGTTACCTGATAGTTAAAAGATGTTGAAGGAGGTAGATTTAGCTCGGACCTTGCAAAACATGTTATTTTAATCGCGATCTTACGAACACATGAAAGGAATTAAAAAAGTCAGCATTAACTTTACTCTACGTCGAACTCTCTATACAAGGTGTCAAGTCAAGCTCAGAGCAATCAATTAACTAATTTAATGTGAAAGCGTGAAAAGTTAACAGTGTAAAGAATTTACAGACATTTTTTCAATATCTTTTGACCTATATGCAAAATGCCAGTCACCCCAAAGTTTGATCTCAGCGAAGTTTTTTTTCTGTATTAAGCGCCTACGCAGGTTGCTCAACCGGTACAATAGAAAAGACTTAAGCTCAGCAAACTGTAGCAATAGATACTAATTAAATTGGGGGCGGATTTGGTTTGATTGACAGCTAGAGGCTCAGAGAAAGGTATTGTCTAGACCTCATTATCTGAGTTCTCTGTTTCCAGGCTTTAGCTCTGTACTGAGTTCAAACTAGGTGAGATACCTATGCTGGAATAAAGCAACGAAATCTACTGTAGATGCAGATTTCGTGGTGCGGTAGTTCTGCAAATGAAACGATTTGATGAATGAAAAATTGGAAGATTTTTCTGAAATTTCTTTGAAACACTTCTATTTAACGTTTGAGTATACACTTTCATTTGGATGAATTTTGTCGATCACACTTTTTAAATACATCGCTCAACGTTTTAGTAACTACGTTCTGCGATTCTAACATGTCAAATAATTATAGTAACGTGAACTAAAATCAGGTGCTAATCCTGTTGCGAAATAGAGCGACGAGATTTTACTTTGCAGTTCTGTGCAACAACTACTTGCAAGCTAAATGGTGTGCAACAAGGGAGCAAAATTATCCTCACTTTTGAGTGAATAGTAACGGCACTCAGCTTTTCCGAATGTCGGCAGTTTTGCGCAATAGTCTCAAGATCCGGTCGCTTTGAGGAAAGGCATAACAGCAATCAGGCTGTTGCAATATAACCGCTTTTCCTAGATTGGTTTGAGAAAGTTTAGAAAAAGTTAAAAAATTTAAAACTTCGCTTTTGCAGGCAGATTGGCTGTTTTTGCCTAAGCAGTAAGCACCCTTATCCCTCCCAAATAAGTAGGGAAGAATATTTCGTTGATTCTGGACGGAGCATCGTTACGCAATGCAAATAAAGAAAAACAGTCCTTCTTTAATACAATCAACTATAAATGTACCACTAAAATTAAGTCTAAATCCTACCTAACATCTAGCGTGGCAAGAATAGGTCACACAGGCTCCAGTGTTAGAGTTGGCACTGTTAATAGGCTTAATGCTAAGTAGTGAACGGGAAGAATTATGATTGGTGAAAAGTTGGTTTTTTTATGGCACAAAAGTCCAAAGACTGGAAGGAGCTTTGGGTTGGGGGAAAGTCAGTCGGCAAAAGATTAATGACAGAGTTGTTGATACAGAAAGCTGAGATAGAGAGTCAGGGATATCTACTAATTCATACCAGTCCAGGGTAGGCCTTCTTATTAACAGTAGCTATGATAGGTCTGAATTATTAATGTGAATTGGGAAAATGCCAGGAGTTGGTTGTGGGGAAAAATCTAATGAAGTCCTTTAAACCCACGGCCGCCAGCTAACTTTTGTGAGCATATCAATTTCTGATTACTACAGGACTGGCATAGCATTAATTGTCACAATTAAATCGTTTGCTTGTCCTGATAGTGTTTTGTGTGGCAGATTCTTGTCAACATAGACTCAAAATAGCAAAGCTATAGGTAAAGGAAATATAAAATTTACAAAAACGAAATTAAATTAAAACAACCATCTGTTGCCAGCATATGTACGATAACGTGGGGGAATGCGGGGAATGCAGACAGACCCACTCCCGACCCTTTTCGGCAGAAGTGCCCCTCAGCAGTTTTTACAAAATAATTGCACATTTCAAGCAAATCTCCTGCAATTGTTTCAAAATTTTTCTTCCTAAATGGTTTCATTAATTGCTGACCAAACATAAAAATGAATTTGCAACTTATGCTACTTTTGGGGTAGACACATTAAATTCTTAAAATTAAAATTTAAATTTTCAGAGGTAGACCCTTGTCGCAGTAGGGGAAGAAACTCCAGACTCGGACCCTGTGTTAGTAAATGGATGTCATGTTCCGAGCATTGAAATTATTTAAGGATAGCAAATTAGATTCTGAGTAGCTGGAAAATGTTCATGTGGAACTTATTGAAATTTGAACTGTGAATGTTGAATGTTGTTATTGCTATTTGCCTTCGAAGTTGTACACAATGCGCAAAATGCTCGCAAAAGGTATCGAGAGGAGGTATGTAGTTTGTCGAGGCAAGGCACTTCTTGCTAATAGTGAAAGGAAGCTAATTGCTGAGGCCGTTTGGATATTGCTTAGTGGCCTTCCATAGTCCAAAGAAGCATGAATATTACACACTCTCAGACTCCACATATCTACTTCTTCATTAAAGCAATGGTAACTGTCGGGTACCTCGAAGAATCCTGCAGAAAGTTCGAGAAGGCTGAAGAAACTTTGAGAACATTCTTTAAAACTCTAGACTTTTCTGTACTTTTGCAGAACTTTCTCGAAGCTCGTTGTGAGTCGACAAAGTACATACCTTTAACGGGCTACCTTTTGCGATCGTTCTGTGCATTTGTGTAGAAGCAAATAGTTACAATTTCGGTGCCCGTCGGAGTGACTCCTGCTACAACCAAAACTGAGCTGAAATGCAGAAAGGAACCGACCAAACAACGAAACGGTGATGAACCAAAGCTGATTTCGCTTTTTGCTCTACATTACTTATGCCGAACATCCTGGGGTAGCTCAGTTGGTAGAGCGGTGGACTGTAGAGGCAGAATAGCAGTCATCCATAGGTCGCTGTTTCGAATACGGCCCCGAGGAGTATTTTCTCGGATGTGCTTTCATCTAAAAATTTTGAACTCGCTTATAGTGAGTTTCCACTGAACCAATGTAGATACAATTCCAGTCAAATCTTCGTACTCATTGCTTGATGATAAAGAAGTAAATGTAACTGTGGAAAGGTCAATCCAGTCAGGTGTGAATAATGTCTTGCAACATCGGTAATGCTACGTGCATGGAGAGTTGTCACTATGCAAACAAAAGTCTCCATTCTTAACATTGCTTTAGTGATGAAGTAGATATGTGGAGTCTGAGAGTATGTCATATTCATGCTTCTTTGGACTATGGAAGGCCACCTAGCAATATCCAAAGGGCCGCAGCAATTAACTACCTGCTCACTATTAGTAAGAAGTGACCAGTCTCGACAAAGTACATACCTTTCACTCACGATCTTTTGCGAGCCTTCTGCGCATTGTGCAAAATGGCGAATCCAAACAGTTACGACACGCACCTCTGAGTCTGCCGCCAAAAGCCAACAGTCAAAAGCAAAGGGCGCGCACGGAATTGAACCAGGGACCTCTCGATCTGCAGTCGAATGCTCTACCTCTGAGCTACGCCCCCATTGTAATAATGCGAAAATATTCTGCAAATGGTTGGTTACACGCATCAGTTCTGACTGCCGAAACTAAAGAAAACCGATAGTCAGTGCCCGTCGGAGTGACTCCTGCTGTAACCAAAACTGAGCGGAAATGCAGAAAGGAACCGACCAAGCAACGAAACAGTGAACCAAAGTCGATTTCGCTTTTTAATCTACATTACTTATACCGAACATCCTCGGGTAGCTCAGTTGGTAGAGCGGTGGACTGTAGAGGCAGCATAGCAGACATCCATAGGCCGCTGGTTCGAATTCGGCACGGAGGAGTCGGATGTACTTTCATCTAAGCATTTTGAACTCGCTTATAGTGAGATTCCACTGAACCAATGTAGATACAATTCCAGTCAAATCTTCGTACTCATTGGTTGATGATAAAGAAGTGACTGTAACTGTTAAATGGTCAATCCAGTCAGGTGTGAATAATGTCTTGCAACGTCGGTAATGCTAAGTGTACGGAGAGTTTTCACTACGCAAACAAAAATCTCCATTCTTACTGTTATATTTCCAGTGGCGTAGGCGTTAGAGAATAGCGTATAGAATAAGCAGGAAATCGGTTGCTCTACATTACTTATACCGAACATCCTCGGGTAGCTCAGTTGGTAGAGCGGTGGACTGTAGAGGCAGCATAGCAGACATCCATAGGCCGCTGGTTCGAATCCGGCCCCGTGGAGTATTTTCTCGGATGTACTTTCATCTAAGCATTTTGAACTCGCATATAGTGAGATTCCACTGAACCAATGCAGATACAATTCCAGTCAAATCTTCGTACTCATTGGTTGATGATAAAGAAATAACTGTAACTGTTGAATGGTCAATCCAGTCAGGTGTGAATAATCTCTTGCAACGTCGGTAATGCTATGTGTACGGGGAGTTTTCACTACGCAAACAAAAATCTCCATTCTTACTGTTGTATTCCCAGTGTCGTAGGCCTTAGAGAATAGCGTATAGAATGAGCAGGAAATAAGTACATGTAACGTTTACTGAATGAAAGTAAAAGAAACAGTAAAATAACGTAATGAATAAAGTAAGTAAACGTAAATCAGTAATGGCGTAGTCAACATGGACAAGAAAACAGTAATGAAACACAACGAAGAAGAACAAGTGTAAAATTCACTCGTTTATATAGTAATCTAGAAGCTGCGAGAAAGTTCTTCAGAAGTATAGAAAAGTCTAGAATTTTAAAGAATGTTCTCGAAGTTTCTGCAGCCTTCTCGAACTTTCTGCAGGATTCTTCGAGGTACTCGACACCTCCCCACCAAGCCTGAACTTCACCGTGAAGGCGAGTAGCGGGGCGGAGCCTTTCCTTTTGTTGACCGCTTTATCGACGAGGCAATTGAACATCCGGTTTCGTCGTAGCTGCTGGAACCTTCATCTCAGAATCTGTGGTAGGACTTGATCCATCCGAGAATTCCGACGGTGTAAAAAATGTAGAACGGTTGGAGACGAAGATGTCTACTCCCGGTTCTGTATCATCTGGCGAGACGTGTCGTGGTTGCAGTTGTTCCACATGTCGACGCCAAACCGGTCCTCTTGGATAGACTCGTACATCAACCGTTCGAGTTCCTCTTCGTTTGGTAGCAAATGCAGGAACCCAGCATGGCTCTTTGTCTCGTTGGGGTCCAAAGTATAGTACGTAGACCGGATCACCAACGTCGTAGGATGGAGCCAGCTTCGCAACCATTTCCTGTTGTTGGGATTTAGTAGCGTCTTTGGCTTGTTTCCCTTGTGCAGTGTGAGCAGGAGAAGGGAGCAAGGTATCAATCTGCCTTGAGTTGAGTAGCTCGCTTGGAGAGTAACCCGTCGAATTTGGTGTTCGACGGTACTGCACTCCTGTAACTCCTGTAGTGCTCTCTTAGGAGGTAGGCTTGACTTCCTTAGCGCTTGCTTGAAAGTCTGTACAAGCCGTTCAGCAACTCCATTCGTACTTGGATGGTAAGGAGCACCCGTAAGGTGTGTGATGCCCCTTTCTCTGCACCAAGACTGGAATTCCTCAGACGTAAATGCAGGAGCATTGTCTGTTACCAGTGTATGCGGGTACCCGAAGTGTGCAAAATCATGTTCTAGCAGTTCAGTCCTAGCTTTGGCAGTAACTGCTGGTGTTGGATGAATGCACGGATACTTCGAGTAGGCGTCGATCAGAACCAGCCAATTTGAACCCAGGAAGTTAATGGCATGGTCCAGCTGCAATCGACTCCATGGCTTCTCGGGGAGCATCCAAGGATGAACTGCCGGCTTGGACGGTTTGTTTTGGTGCTCTCCACACGCTATGCAGTGGCGACACGTAGCCTCTATGTCGTCATCGATGTTTGGCCAGTATGCGGCGGTTCTGGCCAGTTGTTTCATTCGCTGCATTCCAAAATGTCCAAGATGCAGCTGTCCCAGGACCTTGGAACGTAAACTGGAGGGAATCACAACTCGGCAGCCATGCATGAGACAGCCGTTAACAATAGACAATGAATCTGCCAGTTGCCGGAGACGCTGAACTTCAGTCAATTCATCATTTTCTTTGGTGGCCAACCTTCACGAGTAAAGCGAATGACCAATGATATCACAGGATCTCTGGCCGACTCGCGAGCCAGGACATTGCGATCGGTCGTCGAGATCTGATTGCTGACGTCCTCGATAGCGCAGACCATCTGTGCGTTATCGCCACCTTCCTCCCCGCCAAACTGTGAATCTTCTCGTGCGGGTAGAGGGCTTAAGACATCAGCATTCCCATGATTGGTAGTTTTGCGATACTCAATGTCATAGTCAAATTGGCCAAGCATCAAAGCCCAACGAGCTAATCGGTTGGCTGCCAAAGCAGGAGTTGCTTTGCCTGGACCAAACATCGCAATAAGTGGCCGATGATCAGTAACCAGTATAAATTTTCTCCCATAAATGTACTGGTAGAACTTCTTTAGGCCAAAAATGATTGCCAATGCTTCCTTTTGTATTTGACTATAATTTCTCTGCGTCGCAGTTAGTACCCTCGAGACGTTGCAAATTGGACGCTCGCTGCCATCAGGGTAGCGATGAAACAAAACTGCTCCAATTCCAACGTTTGAGGCATCACAGGAAATTCCAACTGGCAGCTTCTCATCAAAATGAACCAAGACGTTCTCTGAAGATAACAATTCCTTCAAACGGCTGAACGCGGTCTGATGCTCCTTTTCCCATCACCAGGATATATTCCTTTTGGTTAGACGATACAGTGGTTCGGCAATGGTAGCGAGATTTGTTGGCAGGAATTTAGCATAGAACTGAACAGACCCCAGAAATGATTTGAGGCTGGAAATATCCGTTGGCGGAGGCATATTCAACAGGTCATTCACCTTTGGTCCTTTAGCGACGCCTTCTGTAGAAAGAATATGCCCAAGGTACTCAACGTAAGGCTCGGCGAAGTGGCATTTTTCCAGACGACAGCGGAGACCTTTATCATTAAGGCGTTGAAGCAGATTTCGCAAATTCTTAATGTAATCTTCCGCATCCTTCCCACTGACCAGGAGATCATCCAGGTACAGTGCTACGCCTGGTAAATCCTGAGTGAGTTGACTTGCTGGAAATAGCCAGGTGCCGATTTAATGCAGAACGGGAGCCTCTTCTGTAGCAATACCCCCTTATGGGTGCTGAGGGCAAGCCTTTTTTGACTTCTTGGACCCCATTTAATCTGATTGTAGGCATCAGCCAAATCAATCTTCGTAAACCCATAACCGCCTCCCAGTTTCTTCATTAGATCCTCTGGGAGAGGCAGCGGGTGTCGATGCTCCTTGAGCTGTTTGTTGACGGTTACTGAATAATCGCCACACAATCTGATCTTTGGCTTCTTCTGGCCTGGGAGCAATGCCTTCTTGACAGGAACCACTGGCGTGCCATAATCATTGAATTGGGTGAGCTGCCAAGTCCCTCTAGCAATACCATCTTCGTATGCTCGTTCCATGTCTTCTCTGATGGCAACGGGCACGGGTCTTGCTTTGCAGAAAATTGGATGGGATTGGCGTTTAAATTCTACCTCTAATTCGTAATCTTTAAGGCACCCAAGTTCCTGCTTCCACAGATCAGGAAATTCACTGCAAATTTGCCGGCACCTGTTACGCAAATTCTCATCCGGTTTCAGGTGACTAAACACGGCGTTGCAATGTTGGGCAGATTCCAGGAGTTGATCCACCGAAATTCCCATCTGTTTAGTAGCAGTACGGCCCAGGAAGTTTAGATCTGGGACATCCGTTACTGTATAACAGATGTCGTGTTGATCCCGTTCTCCTGGCATCCGTGTCTTGCCCATGAAGGTACCCTTCACTGGAAGGTCATGTTTGCTAGCCGATTCGTATCGGGCTGTAGGAGGATCCAAGGTAGGTTGTCCGAGATTGTCCCAGCATTGTGTAGTAATGAAGTTTCCTGTCGTTGCTGTGTCAATTTCCATAATACACCGCTGACCCTGAATCTCGACAGGCACTTCCAGCTTCGGGACTGCTTCCTGATGGACAGAAACCGCATTGACAACGTTGATTCTTTTAACGTTGCTTCTGGTTCATCCTTCGTCTTCAGCTTCTTTCGGCACACTGCTTCCAAATGCCCCTTGACGTTGCAATAATTGCATGTAGCACTTTTGTAGCGACAGTCGTTTGCCTTGTGATCCGGTTTGCCACATCGATAGCACTTAATTGCAGGACGTTCCGAATCACTCTTCGGTTTCTTCCTCGTTGCCGCGCTTGAGGACGTCTGCTTCACCTTGTAGACCGGTTTGGGCTTAGAGCCGTGTACGGTCTCCTTGGCTACTTTAGCGGCGTCCTCAGTTTCTACAGCAATTTGGATAGCCTTAGCGAAATCCAACTCGTCATCCTTCACCTTGAACAAGGCCTTCAGGACGGCTTCATTGTTGACGGAATAAATGAAGCGAGTGCGCAGTGTCTCATCCTGAGGATCCTTGATTGAGGGGAAGTCGCAGGTGGCAGCATCCTGACGTATACGGGCTACCAGCTCATGGATCGTTTCGCCAGGTTTTCTTTGCATGTCGCTCCAAAATTTGAATCGTTCACGAACGATGAACCTTTTCGGATCGTACTGGTCGTTCATGAACGAAACGAGTTCATCAGACAAGGCGTTGACATCCTTGGGCGGTGTTTGCTGCGCAGCCAAGTTTGCCAACAGCTTATAAACACATGACGACTGATTCGTAAGAAAAATCTGAGCTTTCTTATCCTCCGGTATTGAATGGGCACCAGCAAAGGTACAGAAAATTGCGTAGTAATCGGTCCACAACTCTGTTGATGCGTCGAAAGGAGAGAAGCTCGGAGGAGCAGCAGTCACAGAGGCCGACACTGGAGCGAATTGCTGGCCTGCAGTCTGACGAAGCAGGCGTTCAAATCGCTCCTGGTCTTCCTTTCGCTGCTGCTGCATTTGTTGCATTATCTGCTGCATCAGTCCTAGCATCTTCGCTGTATCCGCCATGTTGTATCCTGATCAATCCGGAAAACGTAAGTCAGAAATCTACTTGAGCCTTCGTCGTAGTATTGACAGGATCCTACCCAGTGCGGCAGAAAAGCTCTGTTGTATTCCCAGTGGCGTAGGCCTTAGACAATAGCGTATAGAATAAGCAGGAAATAAGTAAAGGTAACGTTTACTGAATGAAAGTAAAAGAAACAGTAAAATAACGTAATGAATAAAGTAAGTAAACGCAAATCAGTAATGGCGTAGTCAACATGGACAGGAAAACAGTAACGAAACACAACGAAGAAGAACAAGTGAAAAATTCACTCGTTTAATAATAGCAGAATGTTCTAGAAGCTTCGAGACAGTTCTTCAAAAGTACAGCAAAGTCTAGAGTTTTAAAGAATGTTCTCAAAGTTTCTTCAGCCTTCTCGAACTTTCTGCAGGATTCTTCGAGGTACTCGACACTCACCATTGCTTTAATGATGAAGTAGATATGTGGAGTCTGAGAGTATGTCGTATTCATGGTTCTTTGGACTAATGGAAGGCCGCTAAGCAATATCCAAACGGCCGCAGCAATTAACTACCTGTTCACTATTAGTAAGAATTGACGAGTATCGACAAAGTACATATCTTTCACTCACGATCTTTTGCGAGCATTCTGCGCATTGTGTAAAATGGCGAACGCAAATAGTTACGACACGCACCTCTGCGTCTGCTCCCAAAAGCCAACATTCAAAAGCTAAGGGGGCGCCCGGAATTGAACCAGGGACCTCTCGATCTGCAGTCGAATGCTCTACCTCTGAGCTACGCCTCCGTTTTGATAATGCGAAAATATTCTGCAAATGGTTGGTGGCACGCATCAGTTCTGACAGCCGAAACTAAAGAAAACCCATAGTCAGTGCCCGTCGGAGTGACTCCTGCTGCAACCAAAACTGAGCGGAAATGCAGAAAGGAACCGACCAAACAAAGAAAAGGTGATGAACCAAAGTCGATTTCGCTTTTTCCTCTACATTACTTATACCGAACATCCTCGCGTAGCTCAGTTGGTAGAGCGGTGGCCTGTAGAGGCAGCTTAGCAGACATCCATAGGTCGCTGGTTCGAATCCGGCCCCAAGGAGTATTTTCTCGGATGTACTTTCATCTAAAAATTTTGAACTCGCTTATAGTGAGATTCCACTGAACCAATGTAGATACAATTCCAGTCAAATCTGCGTACTCATTGGTTGATGATAAAGAAGTAACTGCAACTGTTGAATGGTCAATCCAGTCAGGTGTGAATAATGTCTTGCAACGTCGGTAATGCTAAGTGTACGGAGAGTTTTCACTACGCAAACAAAAATCTCCACTCTAACTGTTGTATTCCCAGTGGCGTAGGCCTTAGAGAATATGAATGAAACTGATATGGCCTTACTGAATGAAAGTAAAAGAAACAGTAAAATAACGTAATGAATAAAGTAAGTAAACGTGAATCAGTAATGGCGTAGTCAACATGGACAAGAAAACAGTAATGAAACACAACGAAGAAGAACAAGTGAAAAATTCACTCGTTTATATAGTAATAGCAGAATGTTCTAGAAGCTTCGAGAAAGTTCTTCAAAAGTACAGAAAAGTCTAGAGTTTTAAAGAATGTTCTCAAAGTTTCTTCAGCCTTCTCGAACTTTCTGCAGGATTCTTCGAGGTACCCGACACTTACCTTTGCTTTAATGATGAAGTAGATATGTGGAGTCTGAGTGTTAACTACCGGTTTACTGTCCGGTACCAAACCGGTACTTAAATGGCGAAACGATGCAGGTTCTAATAAACCCCTAACCTAAGGTGCAACTCGCTCGAAGAAATGTAAAAGTCCTAACTAAAGGTTCCCTAATGAAAGAGTAAATAAGGCATATTATTTAATAACAGAACTTACGGTTTTACTCGGATAGTCATAAAATACGGCAAATACAATAGATGGCTCTATAGGCCGACACACCTTGACGACTGACAATACAATAATGATTACATAAGCAATTGAGCTACATGATGTAAGCTAGATGGTTGCTGTTTATAGCGATTACGTTGATCATTCACGAAAGTTAAGTAAAGTAATTTAGGGTGGATTAACAGTTAGTAAAGTAGGTTTTTAACATCATCCCCCTGGAAATAATTTTAGCGCCTGATAAAATTCCAAGATAACGAGAATGCTACCGTAATTCGAGTAAAGAATAAAAAGTAAATAAAGTCCCATTTCCAACTCCGTATGAGCGGACCTAAACCGTGCAACACCGTGCGGTGCGCCATTCAGATGCCCACATAAGAGTGAAAGAAAGAACTTCAAAAGAAGGATTTGGTAGCTATTGGTAGTCAAAATACAAGTAAACTCGAAACGTAGGGGTGAGATGTTTCACATTGAACGTCAACTTGATAACAATATTAGACTAACTGTAAATCCAATTTAGAAAAATAAGAAACGTAAGTTCACTAAGAATAAAAGTTCCCACAAAATAGAAAACAAGTACCCTAAAGACCACTATTAAATAAAACCACACAAACACACAAAACCACAAGCACACACAAAACAATCACACTTACAAGTACTTATATAGAGCTCTAACAATGCAAGAAAATTCACTGCTTTACAAGAGTAAGATACTACATATTATCCTATACACTGTCAAAAATACAAAGTTACCTTTACAACGATTCAATACATCTTACCTTTACAACAATGAAAAAGAAGACAAATATAGGTTGACAATGGATCTTATTACATGGCATTAAACAGTACATCTTATAGAGTAAATATAGCTTAATGCTAACAGTACAAAGAAAAGAAACAATACAGATTCACAGACTCAATCAGGTATAAAGAGTAGAACAGAAACTACCGTGTCAGTACAATCCATTCTAACTCAACTCTTGGACCTTGGCATAAATGCCCTTAGCTTCAATGAATTGCATTACCGAAAGTAGTAGTTTAAAAGAAACAATTTTCAACACAACAAGCAAACCAAAATAAACCCTAAATAATCCTAACTTAAAGATCCAAAAATAAGAAAAATTCAAGAATTTAGTTTATCCGAAAGTTAATAGTTTTAAAATAATCCTAACTCACACAACTAAACCACAAATACCTCTACAAATATTTCAAATTACCGATTCATCCTCTGGTGAAAAATACGAGTACCATCGAGTAACAAACACAAAAAACAACACATATCCTATCCTGACAAAGCCAAAAATAATCCACATCTATACAAAATCAAAGCTAAAGACACAAAGAATGATAGACAGAAAAGAGAAAATAACTAACAAACTACAGACAAAAAATAAAGCACAAAATTTAAAGACACTTAATGAAAAGACAAAAATATTATGGCAGTTTAAAGTTCACTCAGATGGCAGATGGTAGGCCTTGACTCTTGAGCAGTTGAGCACCGTTGGAATGCACCGTGGAGATAGAATAGAGCTGCATAGCTGAAAATAAAGGCATTCACAACCACAAAATACTCGTAATTAACCTAAGAGATTCAAAGTTTTGTAAATAAAGATCTAATAGAAAAGAGAAAAGATAGAGATAGAAAAGATAAAAAGAAAGAATTTCTAAGATTTTACAAGATCACATTTTTACAAATGACTAAAGCTTCACTCAAAAAGAAAAACTACTTAATTACACCAAACACATAAGTACACCTTGAGTACCCTTTTAAGTCCGAGCTTTTTAAAGACTAAATTCAAGATAGAAAAGAAAAGAAGTTTTACAAAAGATAAGAGCTACTTTACACCGAAATGGCTTGAGCTTGAATAGATGTTAAAATGAAGATATAGAATAAGAATAAAATACTGCTCTAATCTACTGCCAAAAATTACAAAGCAAATATAGAATACAGTGAAAAATACAAAAATAAACATAACATAATTAAGAATAAAGAAGCTTTATAACAGATTTTAGAATAAACGTGAATATTCAAAAAGTCCAAATTTAATGCAGAATTAGCTTGCCA
>JASAND010003519.1:0-57540 GCA_030248195.1 Trissonchulus latispiculum | reverse complement strand
GTTCTTCATGGCGACGTGTCGTTACTAGATTTAGATGATTGGTCTTTACTTCCCACGGAAGCTGTTAAATTTTAGGTTGCGACGTTTCCACACATTTTTACCTGCAGGCGGCTACAGGCTGGTATGCATTACGGACTGTTGGGATATGGCGATAAATTAAGTGGGAATTAGAATATTATGTTCAAGAATTGAACTTTCTTCAGAGAAACAATTTTGTTGGATTTTACGAAAAAAGACAGCGAGATGAAATTTCATCCAACACGTAACAAAGCTGGTGACTTTCGTAAACATATGCCGAAGTGTTCTTTATTGCATAGATTGATTTTGTGTCATTTGGCTGTAAACAGGATGCTTTTGTAATATTAGTCTGCTGTTCATTCTTCTAAATTTTGGATATAGTTAACAATCTTACGACCAGTACAAGTGAGTACCTTTGACCAAGGCATACAAGTCAAGGGTATAAGCTAATGTCAGACAGAATAGAGAGACTGACAAATGTATGGAGTTTCTGTGACGTCACCTTCTCAGATTCAGCTGGCACACTTATTCCTGCTACTGGCAGTATTAAATCTGGATCTACCTATGGATGGAACTAATCCGGCTTCGGGACCATGTCCTCCGTCTTCTCCTGCTCCAATCTTTTCTGCTGTCGTCTTTAGATGTGAGCCTCACGTTAGTCGACGTCTCTTGTCCTTTTGCTTCTGGGGATGCTGTCAAGACATATGATTTATACTGGAAACTCCTGCTTCTTTTTTGAGATTATTCATTAGGATTAGTGATGGCCACTGGGACATCCCGGATATCCGGATTCAATTTTTGCTCTCCGGATAATATCCAAGATTTGAGAAAAATATCAGGAAATCCGGACATCCGTGAACATTTCAATTAAAACAATGAAAAATTAGCAAATTTTTGACAAATCTTTCAAAAATTTTAGAACATTTTTTCAAAGAATTCCTCTGAAAATATTTTGAAACAAAGGTTGCAGCTTGGTTGAGAAGCAAGTGGGTATCCCGCAGGTGTGGTATCGGTAGAAAACAGGATGGCATACATCTCAGTTTGAAAAGAAAATAAAGAAATTGATCCTGATCCGAAGATTGATAATATTTCCTCGAAGCCTGGAAAGCGTACAAATGGAATGCTCATCTTGAACAGGTAAATAAGTAATGTCATACGATTTCTGGATTATTGTTTAATTGCAGGTTAAAATGTTAGTTTTTTCAAGAGTGCATAAAGGCGACTGGGACTATGAAATTACCATAAAGCTCGAAGCAGGCACAAATTCGCTGACACGCTGCTTGTGTTTGCAAACTTACGGCACATAAACATTGAGCAGTGAGCTTACCCCGTTTCGACCAGGTACTGATTTGCCGGGGGGGGGTGGAGCCGTTAGCGGGCGGGGCACGGCCTTTGCACCAGCTCGACCTTTTAGAGTGTGCCTAGTGAGCTCCCAGGGGGGTACAAGCGTCACACTCTACGTTATCAGTAGCTAGGCCGCCGCTCTGGCACTGCTAACCTAGTGGCACACTCTTAAGGTGCATTCATAGTCGCAAACGCAGTGGGGTCGCCCGTCGTCGCGCGTTGACGTGCGTAGACGCGTCGACGGCTCAGAATGTAACATGCCGTTTAACCGTTTAAAAATAATTGTAGCGTATTCATGCTCACGAACGCATTCAGACGCTTACATGCAGCGTCGACGCGGAATTCTGTGCGCGCGTCTTTGCGTCTGGAACTATGAATACACCTTTAAGGTACTGCATGATGTGAACGCCGGTGTGACGCGTCTACAAACGTCAATATCATTTTGCGCGCATCCGCGCGCGTCGTACGTGGAATTCGATGCATAAACTAACATGCTACAATGGGCCGCGTCGACGCACGTCTACGCGCGTCGACGCCGGGGAGCGTGAGCCTGGCAGTGTAGCGCGTTGACGCTCTTCGACGCGTCTACGCACGTCAGGAGGTGCGTCACAACGATCTACGAGGCGACTGGGGATATGGAAATCACCATTATGTTACATACTCTTGATATTATTCATCTCATTACCACCCTCTGTCTCCCTCTAACTTTTGACTGGGTTGACCGATCGGGCTAAAATTTTGCATGTGGGTATGGGGCGGGGTGAATAATTGACTGACCGTTGCGGTATGTGAAAGTACTCGACACGGTGATGTTGTAAATGGTCAAAATTAGAAGTAGCGGAAACCGCCTAGTATGGGCCTCACTCGGCAAGCGCTCGTTTAGTAAATAAAGAGGTAGTAGAGGGCTAAATACCGCCATAATATACGAAATTTGAGTTACGGGGCTTCAAAGTGTAAAAAATGGTCAAAATCGGCCATAATGACTAAAAATTGAAACTGCTTGAAATATGGCCGGTATGGTACTCCAAATGGAAGGTTTTGGTGTAAGGGGATATACATGAGCTGGGAATAAACGAAAAAAGCAGCGGCAGCGGCTGTTGGTGATATGGATCGGAGCGGCGAAATCGATCCGATCCGCGATCCTGAGGTCGGATCTGATCGGATCGGATCGGTAGAACTATTGGATCGGATCGCTTGGGTCAGGCGGATCGACGATCCGTAGTGATACCCAACATCACCTCAAGTCAAATCGTACCCAACGCATATTTGTGAATGAACTTGAGAACGATCACTGTACTGTTTGGTGCTTACGCTGTTAGAAATTTCCTTCTATGACCCAAACTTGTTTTGGTTTTGGGTCTCTCAAGCTTAGCATTAAGTAGGTAACAACTTATTATAAGCAACCTAATAGTTTTACATACTATATAATTTTATGCAATGCATCTGCCATCTGACATCAGAAGTGCAGACGTGAGTCCCGCTGTTAGGATGCTGTAGTAATGAAAAATGAATTAATAGATGAATCAATGCATAACTCTCTGTAATTAATGTTGCTTACTGATGTCAGAAATTCGAAATGAAGTTTTGAGGTTGGATATAAGCGGCTTCCTTCTAAAACCCAAAGGAGTCAAATTCAGTGTTCATAGAAAATTTACTTCCCGCAATGTTTGAAAACTTTTTGTTCTGTTTTCGCTTCAATTGATTGCTGCTTTCTAGCTAGTGTGGTCGCTTACCAAAAGTTGGGAAAGGAAGGCAAAACCCAGGCTGCTCGTACGTTTTTAGCTAATTTCTTCTTTAACGAAAAGCGGTTCATAATAAATTAAAAAAAGTTACCCAGGAATTTGATAATGGAATAGAGTAATTTAGCCGATGCCTCGAAAAATTTACTTTAATCTGCAAAAAATCTGGAAAAATTCTAAAGCAACTTCAAAAAAAATGCAGTAAAATAATTTCCAAGAGCTAAAGTTAACTTCACGTTGTATTAATTATTGGGCAGGCGTAAAAATTTTGTTGCTCGGGGACGCATATCTCAGCATCGTGCGCTTTGTTGCCGCGGGGTAAAAATTTTGTTGCCGGGGTAAAAATTTTGTTGCGCGAGGTAAAAATTAGCTGCGCGGGACAAAATTTTTGATGCGGTTTGCTGCTCAGAAATTAACAATATTGCTGCACAGGGATAAAAATTTTGTTTATAGGGATATATAAATCTTGATGCGCAGTGCTGCGCGGAGGTGAAAACTTTAACAGGATACCTAAAAACCTGATGTAATGCAATTTTGAAAATTTCTTTGTGAAGGATAAAAGTTTGCTGTGCTTGACTGTGAAGGGTAAAATTTTTGGTGCGCGGGGGCCAAAGGGTTACTGCGTACTGCGCGGGGTAATTTTTTCATAAAATGTACATGTGCAGGAGTTATTAAAGCCAAGACCTTTGGTACAAGACTGGTATTAATACAAGCATCGGTGTGTTTGCGAATATAAGATTGAGTTGCTGTTTAGTTATTGGTGATTTAAAAATAATGTTAAATTAAAAAATTCGAAACTTAATCAGCGATTTACGGCGTCTTGCACATTTCATGTCAGGAGGGTTTTTTGTGAAAAATGTTTAAGTTCCAAGTAATTTTGGCAACCCGCAACTGAAATATATATAATGTGAGAACAAACTAACATCTAAAACTTATTTAAAAAATGTTTCAAAACCTTTAATTAATTCCAAGATTTTTAATTTTTAAAATGGTAAATATAGTTGCAGCACATCCACAGAAGTATTGAAAATACTTGGGAAACATTGTTAGAATCCAAGAATTAGATTTCTATAGTACGATTAAAAAAAATGTGTACAAACTTCGACCGTTTATAGCAGATTCGCTTTGGAGTAAACCCCAACAATGTAAATATTTTTTAGAATTCTCAGGAACCAGAGATTTCGAAAACTACGGAAAATTCCAGAATTCGGCTTCATGCAGTAAAATCCGGCAAATTTTTACTTTTTCGCCAAAATTTTTATCGCAATCAAAATTATGTTTTCACGATCGAATAGAGCTGGTCCCACAGCATATTTTTGCTCTTACAAGTTTTTCACGAAAATGCACTCAGTTTCCGGAATTCAGGGTTTCTCAAAATTTCCGGAATTTAAAAAATTTTGTCCAATACCCACAAGACGGCAGTCATTCGAAAGCTCTTGTCGGAACAACTTTTAGAATGAACTCTTGAAAATGAACACAATTCCTGGAATTTGAGAAAACCGGATTTTTGGATTTTTAAACTTTTCTCATACTCTCACGATACGGTATCATTCGAAAGCTCTTGATGAGCGGAACAAATCTTGTAATAGAACCAACTCTGCAGAAATGAGCTCAGTTCTAGAATTTGTTCAAAACCTTCCAAGCTGAGTGGAATCCAAAAATTCCCTGAATTTCTGGAATTTGGTGATTCATCAGACATTGGTTCTATTATAAGATTTGATTCAACTCATCAAGAGCTTTCGAATGATACACATATTGTGGGGTAATGGACAAAAATTTTTAAAATCCGGAAAATCCAGTTTTCTCGAATTCCGAAAATGTGTAGCATTTTCAAGAGTTCATTCTATTACAAAAGTTGTTCAGCTCGATAAGAGCTTCGGAATGATACCCATCTTGAATGGGTATTGGAGAAAATTTCAAAATCCGGAAATTTTGAAATACCGGAATTGCGGAAACTGGGTGCATTTTCGTGAAACACTTGTAAGAGCAAAAAATATACAGCGGGACCTAGCTTATTCGATCGTGAAAACAAAATTTTGATTGCGATAAAAATCAGGCGAAAACCTAAACATTTTAGATTTTCCGTGAATGAAACCTCGAATTCCGGAATTTTCAGATTTTCGAAATCTCAAGTTCCTGAGGTTCCTAAAAATATATATATTGTTGGGGTTTACTCGAAAGGTTAATCTGCTATAAAAGATCGAAGTTTGTACACGCATTTTTTAGTCGTACTACGAAAGCTTCAAATTTTGGAGGAATAAAGCCTAATTGATCTCATATGGATGCAGGTTTATTGAACAAGTTAAAGATTTCGTCATAGCCATGCATACACATACAGTGCTTTTTGTCAGACACCCACACATATGATCATGTCTGTATCAGCCCCATTATGTTAGGCTGAAAAATATATAAACCCAAGTATACCCAGATAATGGTAATTTTAAACGAAGCAAAGCGGAATCAAAGTTTAAGAGGCTTGCCATCTGTCAATGTTTCGAGCTAAAATCTTACAAAAGGTCGTTGACGAATACTTGCGCTGGAGAAAGTTAATAATGTTCAGCTAGGATAAAAGGATTTTTAGGATAAAGATAAGTCAAACCGACATTAATATTAATATTAATTTCTGATGAAATTCCTTCGTAACAGGTTTGTAGGGGTTTTGGAAAATTACAGTAAGAACCGATTGCATCCTATACGCGAACAAAGCTGGTGATGATACGTTTAAGTTTAGAATGTTACGTTTCGTTTGGCTAAAGTGATTTTGTGTGTTAATGGTTTAAGAGAAAAGCTTACAATAACAGTGTAGTTGTGCTATTTTTAATTTCATGGTTGTTTATTGTTGTCTGTATAAGTTGATCCCACAACCAATGAATAGAAGTGACCAATCCATGCAATAGTCAGCATATTAGACCAATGTAGAAGTGCGGACAATTTAGCTTACATGTTACACATGGTTCGTGACCATTTGATCGGAAATTTGCAACAACGCTGTAATCATTCTGTCACGAATGATCAGTAATAATCTAAATTGTTATTCTGCTATAAGAGGAATCCAGCAGAGTACAGGCTACGTGGCTACGTTCCAGAATTGCAATTTATTTATATGCCGTCACAACCCGTTCACAAAATCTGGCGTTGAAGGTTTGTTCATTACAAGGTCAGTAAGGCTTGCGTGTATGTGTGCCACAGTCCCCGGGGAAACCATCTGAAATGGGCTTAGCCCAGTAACAGATGAAGGAGTAATCGCTTGGATCGAAATATCTCATTTTCCAGCAAGGACGCCTTTAAAGTCCTGTGGAAACGTTCGATTTTTCCATTCGCACTAAGGGTGCTAAGAAGTGCGAAGATCCGAAAAAACTCCTGCCAACTTTGGCAAGTTCACGGAATAATGCAGACTCGAATTGTTTCCCCGATCTGTAGGTGGTTTAATTAGCAACATGTGCCATCAATACGTTCCTCGTGTATATATAGGATTAAATCTCATTTCTTAGCTTTGTCCATTACAAGATAAATATTTAATATTGAGCATTATGCAATCTCCATTTTTAAAATGGTGAAACCGCTTAAGGTACTTTCTTCTGCATTTTGGCTTTTAACATTGTATAAACATCTTTCAACGGTTTGTACAGGAGTAAGGTCAGGAACAGTAGCTGGTTTGAAGATCTTTCAGTACTCACGGCGTCTTAATGATTGCATTTAATATTTCCAGCCTTCATCAGTCATATCGGTGAATCTTTTGGGGAAGACTTAAACATGAATTAGTTTTTGTGAAAATCAGGGAGACATCCGAAGAAATTCTGATCCTTAGCAACTAGTGTTCATCCACCTGTCAGCTGGTGTAAGGACCATACCCACGTAGTGAATACGGGGCTAAGGTAGGTAGTGATTACCAATCCTGGTCACGGGACCAAAATGTCGCCCGGACAGAAAACTAATAAATAAAAATACAAGACCACTGCACTCGTAATCACGACTTTATTCGAAACGTTGAGACACTAATCATCATGTAACTGATGTGATCACCCTCGCACAAGACTGTTTTTATACTATGCGCACCAAACAATACTCTACGATAGTAACAAGCCATTATAATTCTTTGTATCGTTGCAAAGATTTGGCGAATCACATAATTGTGAAATTCAAATCCATCGTTACGGTACCTCAGCTGTGAACATTTATAGTCGTAATGGGTCCTTTCGAAATCTTCAAAGTACAGAAACAAGATACGTAACAATGATATTAAATAAACAAATACAACACTTGAAAGTCTACCTTTGCATTTATAATTGCATTGTATTCATTGATAATTGAAAGTGAAAACGTAAACTATGCTCAAATCGCTTTAGTACGCATCAATGATTATACGGAAGATTCTGTACAGACTTAGGTTAACGCGAATACAAAAATGACCATCGATGCGCAGAAAAAACGTTAGTTGATCGGATACATTTTAATTAGTTATAAAAAGACTATCTATAACTTTGTGCGTCAAAACTCAACGCGACTGCTTCGAGATCTATTCTTAGGTTTTACTGGAATCAGATATTGACGTAAACTTCCTATAGTGGTGACTACAGTAGAAATTAATCTAATTCTTCAAATAGATAAGCAGGAAGACAGCTAATCACAAAATGCAATATTACATTGATGTGACAAGCTTCATGTAAACGTACTGAGATAATTATTTAGAAGTAAAAATAAAAGTAAAAAGCTAATATTTTGAATATATGATTTAACAACTGAACCATTTTTCACATTTCTAGAGTGTATTAAAGTCTGACCAAAAAATGTAGGGAGCTTAATTATTTTGTTGATGCTGAATTAACGGTACATTTTTGCTGCAGCAATGTATTTTCTGAACCGTCATGGCATGAACTTTCTTTTGGTTGAAAAAGAAATTTGAAAAAAATTAAAATTCATCAAAAGAAGCTGATTTTTGTTTTGAAAGATCGGTTAATGCCAATTGCTAGCCGTTTGGTGAAAAATTAGCTCATGTTCCAAACATATTGTATCCCAAATATAAGCTAATTTCGTCAATAATTGCGATAGTTATTCAATTTTTCGATTGTTCAAAATCCTTTGATCTTTGTCGCTTTTCCAACTTCGATTGCCTATTGCTTACGGCACACTCAATGGAAAAATTTTCAGTCGGATTTTCAAGACTGCTTATGTGTCATCTTTTGTGTGATCTATGTGGTTTTATAAATTTTGAAAATTGAGTTTTCGAAAAATAACACTTTTTGACCCAAAATTTCGGCAATGCGAATCCAGCAAAAGTGCGCAAAAATAGCAAAATCATAAAGTTGCATTCTGAGCTAAATCCAACGCTATAAAGTTTTTGTGACTAGAATTTATATTGCGCCGCTACGGATTTTTAAACAATTACCCTTTTTAGCTAGTTTTTAGCTAGTTTACACTGGTTGCGACAAATCCATGCGGCCCATACCACAACTTGTCAGAAATCAGCGGAAATAGAAAATTAGTTTAAAAATTCATTGCAGGCGACAATATGTGTCGTGGCTTACGAAAACTTTACATCATTGGATTTAGCTCAAGTTAAACTTTATGATTATACTGTTTTTGCTCCCTTTTGCCTAATTCGCATTGCCGAAATTTCAGGTCGAAAAATAATATTTTTCGAAAAAATCAATTTTCAAAATTTATAAACACCACATAGATCACACAAAAACTGACACATAAAACGTCCTTGAAAATCCGATTGAAAATTTTTTCCATTGAGTATGAATCGCAAACAATGGGCAATCGAAGTTGGAAAAGCTTCTTCAAAGATCAAAGGATTTTGAAAATCGAAAAAAATTGAATAGCCATCGCAATTGTTGACAAAATTATATATGTGGGATACAGTATGTACGGTACGTGGAGCTAATTTTCACCAAAGGCTAGTTCCTGGCATCTACTGATCTTTCAAAACTTAAAAAATCAGCTTCTTTTGAAGACTTTTAATTTTTTCAAATTTCTTTTTCAACCAAGAGAAAGTTCATGTCATGACGGTTCAGAAAAAAATGCACATTGCTGCAGCAAAAATGTACCGCTAATTCGGTATAAACAAAGCAATTTTGCTCCCTACATTTTTTTTTGGTCAGACTTTAGGACAAGAATTCTTTAAATGTATTTTGATTATGCACTGGGGCATGTATACTTGAACTTACTTTTGCGCAGATTTAGTGAATCATATCAAAATAACTTTGAACAATGACCTAAGCGTTTGTTTGTGAAAGCTGTAATGCTTAGTTAAGTTACTGCAAAAATTGGATAATACAAACAATTTGGAGGAAACAAAGATTATCCTGTGGAGAGAAAATTTTAGACAAAAAGTCAATAAGACTAAATGTAGAAATAACAAAATTTGCAATCAGCAGTATTGTTTCTATCTAATCCTGTTCTCTTGATTCCATAGTTTAGTAAACTCCTGCAAAACCAACTGCTAAGCAAGTCGATGCACATCTCTGCTTGCGAAACTATATGCAAACTTTTAGTCAGTTTATGAGCTTAGCAAGTTTCCATCACTTAAAGATAATTCAGATCAAAGCAAATACGAATTTACTGTTAGAAAATATGGAAATAATAACTAGCTCAGCAAACAGAGCAGAAGAAAATTAACAAGCTAGAGATATAATTACGGAAACTTCGTTAAGCTTTGCAAGGTGTTAAAAACAGAGGGGCATTGTAAAAGCTGTAGCTATATACCATTATTAGTAGTTTTACATTGTTCATACTTCTTTATGCAGATTACAGACTTCATTATCTGGTTTATTGTTTAAAAGAGTTTCCCATGTTTTTGCCAAGTTTGCTTATTTTAGCTACAGTTATTCTTTCAGCAATAACATATCCTAAGAACAAACCCTTGCAGCATGGAAAAAATCGATGCAATCACGAACAATTGTTAAAGAGTGTGACTTGTTTTGTCTCAGAGTTCCCACAGTTTGGTGGCAGTATGCCTTCATGCCGGATGACTACGAGTTGCCTGATACCTGCTGCATCTACTACATTATTACCCAACAAGAAAATACAGTTGTGTTATCGAAATTAAGATATTTTCAAATGAACACTCAGTTACCCTCTCAATAAATTGGCACTTTCGGTCTGGATTTCGCTTATCTTACGTTATATGCTGGTTGATAGGAAAATAAAATGACCATTGAGCTATGTCTCCAATGCGTTTTTTATTAAATCGAATATGGAACTTGTTATTGAGAACTTGAAATTAGAGGTACAAGACCTGAATATCATTCCGAAGTGTCGCACTGCCCATTGTGTTTTTGTGTCCAGGTGTTTTTGTTCGTAACGCAGTTTCAAGTTGTTGGTGAAGTTTTGAGAACAGTAAAGCCTGGTTCACACTTTCACTGATCTTATGTCTTTGTGTTACTTGTCGTATGTCTTATGTTTTATATGTCCGGACAGAACCGTTCACACTGTGTCTGTGTCTCTTATCAAAGGCAGCACTTTTGCATACACAGCCAATCAATTTGACAATGTGATCGACTGGCAATTGACTAGCTGCAATGTGATTGCTTTATCTCTCAAGACGTACCACTAAGGAAGCAAAAGTTGAGCCTAGCCAAAGTCTGTCTTAAGATAGAAGACATAAGACATAAGATATAAAACATCAGTGTGAACGCCTTAAGACACAAGACATAAGACAAAAGACCTAAGACACCAGTATCAACCAGGCTTAAGAAGCATAAGTTGTAAGAAAAAGCTTTATGAATTTTAACACCGGGTAATCTGAATATGAAAGATCCATGACGAGATCGCTCAGGTTTATAATTTTGAAACTCGCCACAATACAACCTCGTTATAAACGACGTAGACATTGTATCTGAAGTTTCTGCAAAATTAGCCTCGACAGTGAACTCCCTACAGAGTGGTCATCATAGACCATCATTTTTAGATCTTTTAATAAATCTTCAAGTCTTAAAGGCAGCAGCACACAAATTAGTTTTCTATCCTTCTCGGATAAAGCTGCTTTCTCGCATCCTCTCTTGAATAGGTTTGGCACAGAATTTTTACTGGTTACCACAGATTCGTTTCGATTCATCGTTTCAACATCTCCAAATGCCAACTTATGGTTGAGAGTCGGAGACAGCATTAAAAGCTATAACTTAGGCTCCACGTGCAGTCCGGGATTTACCAATGACTTGTTCAGTCCATGGATTAATACCACAGTTGGTATCCGGCCGCGTATTTAGAAAGTGCACATCTGCTACGCGCATTGGAAAGTGCACAGCGTGTACGCGCACCATTTTGGAAAATGCGGACATCTCCTAAGCGCATTGGAGACTGCACAGCGTCTAAGCGCAACGTATTAGAAAGTGCTCAGCGATCTTCGCGCAGCATTTTACCAGCCGCATTTGATGTTCATCTTTGTGCTCCGTGGGGTATATAATGTATCCAATACATATGGTACATTATATATTGTTCATCCCTTGTACACATTTGGCTTTTTATTTAGTAAAGTTGTACGTATTAAAATGCATACCAAATCCTAGCATCGGGATTTATATTCCACGGTTTCTTACTAGCATGAGGTACTACAGTGTGATACTGTATACATGCATCTGCTCGTGACATACAGACTTATGCATGAAAGGGCGAACGAAACTATGACTAACATGGATGCTTAATTTTAATTGTGGAAGGGTGGACACTTTAAAATATCTGATGTCACCATGATCTTAATTTTTGTTCGAAAGCTTTAATTTAGAATGTATTTTTGTTCGAAAATTTGGAATCTGTGGTCTTGATATGGATACCCGTACAGATTGGCTAGTTCGAAGCTGGAAGTTGGTCAAAATTTCTGATCCGCACCCGACCCACGACCATATCCACGTGACACATTCCATTGACTCTTTGTGAAAATTATTCGACCCATATGACCCACTTTTTGTTAATGGCGCGCTTAGGCTAATCTCCGTCAGAAGCACAATTATAAGAAATATTGAATTGAATTGAATTAAATATTGAACAGAAAACAAAAATTACAGCAGTTAAAAAATTCTTGCAGGAACAGATTGGGCAGACGGTGACACTGTGGTGTATTTTTAAAACATTGCAGCGCTGACTAGGGAAAAACTTCGCAGAGGGCTCGTATCTTGCATCTAAGTTCTAACTTGCTCATTAATATAAAAAATTACGACAATTCTAATAAACGCGGCGCTTGGTTCAAAATATTAGCAGATGCCATTTAACCTCAGCGAAAGCAGTAATATTTTGGTCAAATTTTATGGAAAAACAGAAAGCATTTAAGTGAGTGATAGCTTCCAAAGAAGGTGGAAAACTTTGGATCTTTTTCTTCAACACTCTGATTTTTGGGATCCACTCCCTTCTCTCCCTCTGATCTTATCCTTATCCTAGCCTCCCTGTCTTATCTTCAACACACTGACTCTTTTAGTTTGACCAGAAAAACAATGAATTCAAAGCAACTTATTTCTGAATTCACATATTCATTACTCATTCTACGTTTGCTCCTTTATTTTGTGTCAAATTAAACTAAATCTGTAAGTAAAAGTTTTCGATCGAAGTAGCCCCTTCCCTTTAAATGAATAGTCATTTTATTTACTACACTGGTAGGCTTTCAGATAAAAATAAAATATTAAAATGCTACATGATTCAATTTAAAAACGATGTTTCTTACAGACAACAAAAATTTCAAGTGATAATAATAATTATTTATTTATTTATTTTCATTTCTACAAACCCTAACCAAGTCCTATTAAAATAACTTCGAATACGAAAGAAGAAAAAAAGAAAAAGAAAATGCGTATAAATGTATTTGGAAAATCGGATAAGACAATTCTATAAAAATCTGAGAGCTATGAAAATAAATGTAATTCATTTTGGAATGTTGGCTGTACTGAACTGAACTCAAATCTAAGCGGTGAAAATATAACCTATTCATCGGCGATGCTAGAGGCTGTATTCATTTATATGCTCCTGTTTCAATTTTAAATGAAATTATTGACTAAATTCACGGCATTCAGAAATGTGTACATAACGTTATTGCATCTTATCCTCCTAAATTGCATTGTAAAATGCTGCGCGTAGACGCTGTGCTTTCCCAATACGTTGCGCCAAGAGTACATAATACATAGAGTGAGCAAAGCGTCACACTCTATCTGTCAGCTCAGTGCGTGCTCTGCGCGCTAACGGCCCACCCCCGCGGGTGCGTACCTACAATTGGACCCCCCCGCAAGTCAGTACCTAGTACGCAATTGCGTATGTTCACTCACTGCAGCAATATTCCATTTATCGGGACCCCCGCAAATGTGACCCCCATCACTTTTCAATATCGAATGATAGGTCAAGTTTGCGGGGGTCCCATCAGTGAACATACACAATTGCGTACTAGGTACTGTTGCGGGGGATACAAATTTTACGGTAGCCGTTAGCGTACTGTAATCTCAGCGATTATAGAGTGTGACGCTTGTCTGTACTCTTGGTTGCGCGCAGACGCTGTGCACTTTCCAATGCGCGTAGCAGATGTGCATTTTCTAAATACGCATCCGGGCATCGGATTTGATAACTGGCTTACAACAGTCGGCGTCTGATATTGGCACGATAGAATATCTTTCTGGCAGTACGCTTTCTCGTTGGTCATTTCTACCTGCAGGTAGACCTGTGAGGAAGCATGCTAAAGGGACACCAAAACAAAAGTACAGCGCTAAGTTTTGCAGGAAAAAAGAAACAGCATCCCATAATTAATTAATATAAGGCAATTATGCATTTACTCATAACCACCAAGCTGCAGAGAGCCATTTTGATTAGTCTCGCCGTATTTCGACTTTTTGATTGGTCAACTTAGACCAATCAAGATTTAGCACATTTTGATTAGTGTAGACTAATCAACTAATCAACAACTAAAGTTATATTGCAACAAAATGGAGTGAATAGTTCAGTTTTGATTAGCCCCCGACTAATCACTAATCAAAAGCTACATTAGTCAAATTGGATTTATATGGAACGCTACACTAATCACTAATCAACTAATCACTAATCATTTTACACTATTCACTAATCATTTTTCACTCCTCAACTAATCAACTAATCACTAATCAAAATTGGGAAAGTTTTATACAACGCTACACTAATCAACTAATCACTAATCAGAAATCACTAATCACTTTTATGAACAGGTCCCAGGTATAAATGGTTTGGTATTTGCAAGAGTACATAAACATAAGAGTGTGACAGCTGGCAAGCTCTCTGTATTATCAAGAGTACCTAATCTAATTATGTACTCTTGCTATTATCAAAGCAAAAACTATGCTCTGTTCGCTAACGGCTTACACCCTCTCCAAATTGGACCCCAGCAAGAGTACAATTAATACATAAAGAGTATGACAGCTGGCATACTCTATGCTATTCGCCTGAGCTCGCTACATCCGATGCGCGCTATCGGCTGACCCCCCCCCCCCATAAATCAGACCCCCCTCACCCCGCCCCTATGCATGTACGGCGTCCAAACGGGGGCTCGGGCGCGTGCTTGTAAATTTTGTACCCAGATGTGTAAATCATACAAGCTTAAACCCCATACACAAATTGGGGCCCCGTCAAGGTTAATATGTAAATATACTAACACCGACCCCGACCCCACGTTTGGACGCCGTACATGTATAGGGCGGGGTCAAGGGGGGTTGATTTATGGGGGGGTCAGCCGAGAGCATGCATCGGATGTAGCGAGCTCATAATACATAGCGTATGTCGCTTGTCGTACTCTTATGTATTATGTACTCTTGATCCCAGTGAACAAACTGAATTCGCCCGCTATGTTTGTGTTCTAAAGTTCGAAGCAGACCCAAACTACACTCTACGTACAGCTAGTGTTTTCGAGCTTAAGCACAAACATAAAGCGAGCGAGCGTACCCCCGTTTGGACCCCGTACCCATATAGGGGCGGAGAGAGAGGGGGTAGGCCGATGGCGAACATATCATAGTTTTAGCTCTGACTGAATACAATGTGCTGCTGGTCAGACCCCCTTATACATTATGTACTCTTGGTATTTGTGATTCATTTTAAAATTTTCCCTTCAAATAAGCGAATAAAATTGAAATAAAATTAAACACCATATTATTTTCAGGATAAAGCACTTTAATAACAAATACTACAGTATTCTAAAACTTTAACATCGTTGAATCATCAATGTTGTTGCTAGAATACTGCTGCACTAATTAACTAACCACAAATCATCGGGCGGGACATTGCACAATCAACAGGTTATACATCTGAAATGTCAGTACTATAGAAAAAACATTCTTGATGTCGTTCTGGATAGAACCTGGAAGATTTTTAACTGATTATTCTTCGTAAGTGACGTGATTTTATTTTAGCAATGGGAACACATGTTAAATTAAATTACTTTATTATACTACAAGTTATACTTGTTGTTTACTTTTTAACTGCATATTAGTGCTCTTTTAATATTAATCTTCCAACATTGTACAGTGATTTTTTCTTTCAGAAATTATGTTTTGATCCGAGGCCGTTGTATAGAAATCACCATAATGCGTCTGTAAAAGTTTCTGATCCCGACTATCAACCCACTTTCAATGGTCTTAAAAATGTCAGCTTTGCCATATTTTCCCTGTGATATTTGATGGAGCCCTTGGAATTGGTCAACTCAAGTTTTCCAATTTTTGTCTGAGAATCAATTTTAAAGAGGTTAGGTGACACGTGGCCACTGCGTCGACCCTTTTCTGTTGCCACTATGCTAAACTTATACATGCTGGGGGTCAAACATCTGCCGGCAAATTAATTTTTGATATGGTTTAGTCGAGTTGTTTTTCTAGAGATGGCTTCTGAACTGAGAATGTACTCTACAGCTGATGGTTGACAGGCAGCAGCACCGAATCGAAATAACAAGTAACAGCCATCAAGATGTGAAGACGGAATAACTACACACACTGTTGGGAAAAAACGGGGATAAATTTTTAGCAGATTCGCAAGAGCTATCAATTTTCCCGAAGTCATGTTTCCGAATACAGTGCCAGAGAAGATGGGGATAAAGATACCGGCGCCAATTCTTTACTACATCTAATTCGAAACAATCAAATCGGTATTTACGTTTTCTGTTTGCTTTGCCATCAACAAACACGTAGTTGAAATTAGAGGTTGGGCAAACTCCAACTGTGAACCCTATTTTTCATCCTTAATGGGACTACCATCGCAAATTCCCAAGTCCCCATTGGTTTACATTATCTCCTGTGTTATGCAAATTTAACAGACTGCGCATGCGAAACATTTATCTTTCAGCAAAAGATAAATAAAAATATATAATTTGGGTGAAACATGCGTACTAATACTCACTTATACTCATGCTCATAACTAGAGTCTTTCAATAAGTTTCAGTGAGCGCAAAGTTGGTGGGATACGTGGGCCAGAAAATACATGTGAATTTGCCATTCATTGTTGTATTTATTGTATGCATCATAAAAATTCTACGAATCATTGAGTTTCCCCAAATTTCATTTGTCTTGTCATGTCTCCCAGAAACATAGTGATGGCAACTCGCGGGTAGTTACATACAATATTGTTTGTACTCACGGCAAATTTTCCAAATAAAATTAAATTTAATTATTTCATGCTTGAAATTTGGTGTTACTGCCCACACAGAAATACACTGTTGGGAAAAAAACCGGATAAATTTTTGGCAGTTATGGCAAGAACTATCCGATTTGCTGAAGTCTTCTTTCGAATACAGTGCCAGAGAAGATGGGGATAAGAATACCGGCGCCAATTCTGCGATCATGGGTAGATTTCTGCTTCAATTCAGCGTTTCCAGTCTTCAACCAGTCATTTTCAAGTATAGGCCGTAGCGGTTGACGCTACTACCTCTCCTGTCTCCTCCAATTTCCTTTCATAAAGTGTTTCGTGTATTTTCTATTAAAAATGCTAACATTTAACTCTTAAATTTTTAAAATCGTTATTTGTCCATTTACTGGAGTGTCTGGTATTTGTGGTATATTTTCGGATGCGAAAAGGCGTTGTATTTTGTAATGTGGCGCTATCTTTATGGTTAACTTTCGTGAAAATGTCAAAATATTCGTTTCTGCTAAAAACCGTAAAATAACACTACATACAAATCATTTTATTGTTGGCTCGCAGAATATTCAGACCAAAAATCGCTTATATTAGTTAAAGGGAAGAAGATTTGAAATGTAATATATTCACAAAATTATCTTATTCCCAAAACAAAAAGTTTCAACCCTTTTGATAGAAAAGCCTATTTATACAGTTTTTTAAAACTTACTAAACAACTGAAAATTGAGCAAAATTCTTTTGAAAAGATTATCTGTAATCAATTCATGCAGACCTGCACTAAATAGTCAACACAGATTTTTATTAACTGAAATGACACAAGTAAAGATAATTTGGTTCTTTTCCAGATTACCTCCCACCATTCAAATTTATCAAAACTTGTGTCAATTAAGCTGAAATTTGGTATGGGTATGTTTTCCAACCACGCTGAGTTCATATATCATAAAATTTTCGATTTCCATTTCCATTTTTCAAGTTATGAGAGACTAAGGAAACCGAAATATTTTTTGTCGCCGATTTTGCTGAAATTTGCGCATAGGTTTCTGGGTCGCTGAACACGAGAAGTCCGTTTATCGATGCAGGTATTGGACTTGTTTTTAATGATTTTCAGTTCCCCAACTTTTATGTCAAACTAGTAAAAATAAGTATATGATGCTATTTTAGCTTTGCATTAAGCACATGACTAGATAATCTTGTTTACAGATACACTGAAAAAAAATTAGGACAAGTCAAATTTATAATTTGGCAAATTTTGCATTTTTCAAAAAATTTAGCAAAGAACTGGACTTTTAAGCGCAGAACCGGCCGTTCCAAATCCCACGGGTTCCGATTCTTTGGTTCTGTTCCGTTTGCAACCGATTCTAGTGGAACCGCTGCCACTACTACTATTATATTTTTATTGTGGTTGCCTTTAAGGTTGTGATTTCGTCATTAAATTGATTTCTTCGAGGTCCAGACAGCGGCAATTAAGTCTAAATTCAACGAAACTGTCAGAATAACTTCTCTTGTTATTGTGTGAACCCATGTGTGAAGTGAATCAAAGAATGAGCTACATGTTCTAAGCTAAGTTGTTCAGCTCGCTCTGCTATTTCTACTGTCTTAGCAAATCTTCTCTTACTTTTCTACATAAAAACTAAATAGTGAACAAATATGCGGAAGCAACAGTGGGAATCATGAACCTGTGGCGGGGCTAGTAAGTTTCTCTTACGTACTAACACCGTTACCACGCCCCGACGTAGCGGACGCGGAGACCGTGGCACAGATGGATAACGAACCGACTTAAAGAGACGGTCGGGACAGTCTCGCCGGATAAATACGCAGTTAATAGATCCGATCCTAAGGGCGAGATGACTCGCACTCTCACTCACTCAGAATTAGTCTACCTACCTAGCAGGAGCTCAG
Organism: Trissonchulus latispiculum; assembly: GCA_030248195.1. Classification (NCBI taxonomy): domain Eukaryota; kingdom Metazoa; phylum Nematoda; class Enoplea; order Enoplida; family Ironidae; genus Trissonchulus; species Trissonchulus latispiculum. Next base: position 38,983 of record JASAND010003519.1, on the reverse strand, counting down.
TGGAAATACAAACCCTAACTAAATACAGTTTAATAAAGAATAGTAACAACAAGTTATTATTATAACAAGATAATACAAAATAAATGGGTCGAACCCTCACGCACACAAACAATGACTTACAGTTACAGGAGACAGGGTTGGCCAAGCCAACGTACCAAAGCTCTGGGGAGAGCTGGGGGAGCACACAAATATAATACAGAATAAATGGGGGAGGCGTAGAGGAATAAAAGCAGGTGTTCACGTTGACAGAAATAACACTAAAAAGGGGGGAAGCGAGTGTTGGGCTGAACCCCCCACGAGCGCCCCCTAGTGACAATTTCCCCCAAAACAGTGTAAGGTCCAGTATGTTGCAAACTGCAAACAAGTTCAAACAAGATTACATAAGTTCAACCTTAACAACAGAAATATAAATACTGATAATTTTAAGATAATGGAGTTTCTGTTCTGCCTGGAGGCAGAACTACTTACACGGAAAAAGGTATCAGTTGCACTATGAAAAGCTTCTCAATTCAAAAAGGGCCTATCTTCAACATTGATCTAGTATAGTGTTGAGCTCGTTTTTTTAATCAAAGGGGACCTACAAGTAATGACTATTCAATTTATGTTTTTTAATTTTAATTATTTTTTGAGTGGAAGATTATTCAGGATTCTGATCTGTACGTTCTTCGTGTGCGTCGTGTCATTACTAGTTTTAGATGATTGGTCTTTTCTTCCCACGGAAGCTGTTAAATTTTAGGTCGCGACGTTTCGCCCATCTTTACCTATGGGAGGCTTCAGATTGGTAGCCCTTAAGAGGGCTGTTGGGATAAGGGGCGATAATTAAGTGGGAATTGGGTTCAGGTAAAATTTCTTCGAAGCAATTTTGTTGGATTTTTTGAAAACGACAGCGAGATGAGATTTCATCCAACACGTAACAAAGATGGTGACTTTCGTAAACATATGCTTAAGTGTTCTTTATTGCATAGATTGATTTTGTGTCATTTGGCAGTTAATAGGAAGTTTTTATAATATTAGTCTGCTGTTCATTCTTATAAATGTTTGTTTATAGTTAACGATGTTACGACCAGTACAAGTGAGTAAAATTGACCAAGCCATACAAGTCAAGGTATAAGCTAATGTCAGACAGAATAGAGGGACTGACGAATGTATGAAGTTTCTGTGACGTCACCTTCTCAGATTCAGCTGGCACACTTATTCCGGCTACTGGCAGTATTATCTACCTCAGGAACTAATCCGGTTTCGGGACCACGTCCTCTGACTCCTCCTGCCACAATCTTTTCGCTGTCTTTAGATGTGAGCCTCACTTTAGCCGACGCCTCTTGTCCTTTCGCTTCTCGTGATAATAACAAGAGATATGATTTATACTAGAAAGTCATGGATTCTCCTTTGAGATTATTCATTAGGATTGCCCTTGCAGTCCCTCGAATAATTTCTGAAAATCTATGTAGAAGCGAGTGGGTATCCAGGTGTAATATCGGAAGAAAGCAAGATGGCATATATCTCAGTTTGGAAAGATATTGAAGACATTGATCAGAAGAATTATAGCATCTCCTTGATACATGGACAGCGTACAAATTGAATGCTCATCTTGAACAGGTAAATAAGTAATGTCATACGATTTTGATTTTTGTTTAATTGCAGATGAAAATGTTAGTTTTGTCGAGAGTACATAATGTAAGAGTGTACCACTAGCACACTCTCTATTATCAGAGCAAAAACTATGCTCTGCTCGCTAACGGCCCACCCGCCCCCCGCAAATTAGACCATCACTTCAAACAATTTTGTGCGCTATGTTTGTTTTCTAAAGCTCGTAGCAGACACAAAGTTCGCGCAGGCACTGCTTGTGTTTTCGAGCTTAAGCACATATCAACTTTCTACTGGAATCAACAGTTGATGTATACAAACTAATTGTAATGGTGACAATAGCTGAAACTATTCCAGTTTCTCCCAATGGAAAATAGTTACGTAAAAAGCTCCTGATCACTAAAGCTGACTAACGTCCCCAGTGTCAGCTACATTAACCAGCTAGGGTAGTGTAGAGATTGAGCTTTTATCTCGACATAGATGACTTTAAATCAACAGAAAGATTGCAGATTTCACGAGTGTGTGTATGTCCGAGACTTCTCATCCAAATACCCTTAACCCACTGGACAAACAAAAGGCGAAAGCAATTAAAGTGACCCCAGTTTATTGCTGGAACATTCCAAAGCGGTACAAAATTCACAAGGAATGTTTTTTGGACAAGCACAAGACAAACTTACAACAAAAGAAAATATACAACTGAAGGTGCAAAACAACGCTTTCAAGAAAATCCTTTCCAAAATACAAAATCGGCCCCAAACCCAAACAACCAAACACCAAGCCAAACCCAAACCATATAACAAGACGGCCATTATCAAACTTGCGGATCCACGAGACGGGATAAGCAAAATTATGCGGGAGACGGGACAGGTCGGAACGAAACATTCGTCCATCTCTGGCTCAGCGTCATCCATGCTGTCGGAAAAGATTTAAGAAAAAGTTTAAAATATTTTATAAATTTTAAAGGATTCTGAAATTTTTTAAAATGTTTGTAATCCTTGAGTCTCAACCAGAATCCCATCGAAATAAGAACGCATTGGGATCACCCGGTAACTACCAAACCAAACGATTTGGTTTCGGGTGGGGATAATGTCAAAGGGCCATCGGCACTACGACACTTAAAGTTGTTGTCAGAATGAGTTATTCGGTAGGTGAGAGGAGTTGTATGTCAGTAGGCTGGAGCTAAGTGGCAGTGTCACTGGGTGGGTTCTGTGGGATTTGTATTTCATTAGAGTACGGTAAAGTTTTGAGTTGAGCTCATTGCTTGTGCGAGGATGTGGGGGCTTCCTCCCCTTCTACTAAACTTCTTGTAATCTTGCAAACGTAGTGGTTTTTGTCCGATTTCCTTTTAATTTGATAGCTTAGTTTGCTGCATTTGTTATTTGGTATCTTTTGTGAGCATGGAATACTGTAAAGGTTTCAGATTTTATCATTTTCAATGAACCACGTACAAAAATCTAACACGAAATCAGCGATGGAAAGCTTTTGAAAGAGAGTGAGTGCAATGTCTGAACATTCAGTCCGATTACTACCAAGAGTACGTAATTATAAGAGTATGCCACTAGGCAAGCTCTATGTTATCAGAGCAAAAACTATGCTCTGCACGCTAACGGCCCACGCGCCCCCCGCAAATTAGACCCATCACTTCAAACAATTTTGTGCGCTATGTTTGTGTTCTAAAGCTCGTAGCAGACACAAAATTCGCCCAGGCACTGCTTGTGTTTTCGAGCTTAAGCACATATCAACTTTCTACTGGAATCAACAGTTGATGTATACAAACTAATTGTAATGGTGACAATAGCTGAAACTATTCCAGTTTCTCCCAATGGAAAGTAGTTACGTAAAAAGCTCCTGATCACTAAAGCTGACTAACGTCCCCAATGTCAGCTACATTAACCAGCTAGGGTAGTGTAGAGATTAAGCTTTTACCTCGACATAGATGACTTTAAATCAACAGAAAGATTTCAGATTTCACGAGTTTGTGTATGTCCGAGACTTCTCATCCAAATACCCTTAACCCACTGGACAAACAAAAGGCGAAAGCAATTAAAGTGACCCAAGTTTATTGCTGGAACATTCCAAAGCGGTACAAAATTCACAAGGAATGTTTTTGGACAAGCACAAGACAAACTTACAACAAAAGAAAATATACAACTGAAGGTGCAAAACAACGCTTTCAAGAAAATCCTTTCCAAAATACAAAATCGGCCCCAAACCCAAACAACCAAACACCAAGCCAAACCCAAACCATATAACAAGACGGCCATTATCAAACTTGCGGATCCACGAGACGGGACAAGCAAAATTATGTGCAGGACAGGACAGGTCGGAACGAAACATTCGTCCCACGTCCATCTCTGGTTCAGCGTCATTCATGCTATCGGAAAAGATAAAGATTCAAAAATTTTAAAGTTTAAAATATTTTATAATTTTTAAAGGATTCTGAAATTTTTTAAAATGTTTGTAATCCTTGAGTCTCAACCAGAATCCCATCGAAATAAGAACGCATTGGGATCACCCGGTAACTACCAAACCAAACGATTTGGTTTCGGGTGGGGATAATGTCAAAGGGCCATCGGCACTACGACACTTAAAGTTGTTGTCAGAATGAGTTATTCGGTAGGTGAGAGGAGTTGTATGTCAGTAGGCTGGAGCTAAGTGGCAGTGTCACTGGGTGGGTTCTGTGGGATTTGTATTTCATTAGAGTACGGTAAAGTTTTGAGTTGAGCTCATTGCTTGTGCGAGGATGTGGGGGCTTCCTCCCCTTCTACTAAACTTCTTGTAATCTTGCAGACGTAGTGGTTTTTGTCCGATTTCCTTTTAATTTGATAGCTTAGTTTGCTGCATTTGTTATTTGGTATCTTTTGTGAGCATGGAATACTGTAAAGGTTTCAGATTTTATCATTTTCAATGAACCACGTACAAAAATCTAACACGAAATCAGCGATGGAAAAGCTCTTGAAAGAGAGTGAGTGCAATGTCTGAACGTTCAGTCCGATTACTACCAAGAGTACATAATTATAAGAGTATGCCACTAGGCAAGCTCTATGTTATCAGAGCAAAAACTATGCTCTGCACGCTAACGGCCCACCCCCCCCCCAGTAAGGCTATAAGGTTGTAAATTTAGTCAATTTTACAAGCTTATTAATTTAGCGTTTCACGAAGGCCTTGTACATTAAGAATTCTTATAAGTTTTATAAGCAGAAAGGACCACTTATAAAACGTTTTAATAACAAATCTTTAGTATTTTTCACTGCTATATCGTAATATTTAGAAAAAGCAGTTCCTGTATACCGAAAATAAAGTGAGTCACTGGCGGACACAGCGCAAAAGCCATTTCATTTCAAGCATCCAATTTAAAATCGCTAGTTGAACATTCGACATAAATACACCATTTTGTTCGTGCTTTAGTGTGTTCTCTGCATAAAGTGGAGGAAAACAGTAGTAACAAAAGGTCAAGTTATTGAAAAATTTTATTGTGCTGTTACAGTATTTAATTTCATTTTCCTTGTTTACACTCCAAAAAGGGGGTCTGTCAAACAGTGGCACTTTGCTCACGCGCGGAAGATATGTACATTTCACATTTGTATTGTAGAGACGTTGAGAGCCAAAATACAACAAATAAACTCTTTAATTTATGTATAATTCGCTAGACGAGCTTGTAACAACGCAGTTATAACTGCTTATAAGCGCTTATAAGTGCAAAAGTTAGTGTAAGACATTGTAAGAGTTTTGTGAAACACTTTACAAGACCTAACGTGGCTACAGGCTACGTGGCTATATTCTTGAATTGCAATTCTTTTATGTACCGTGACAACTTGTTCATAAAATCGGTGTTGAAAGCAAATTGAAAGTTTGTCGATCAGAGTCAGTGAGGCTTGCGGGTATGTGTGCCACAGTACCCAGTAACCATCTGAAATGGGCTTAGCTTAGCCCAGTAACGGAAGAAGGAGTGTCGATGCGGTAGGCGAAAAGGACGACTGGCAACGCTTGGATCCAGTCCTATACTTTCGCCTTAAGGGATGCCTTTAAAGTCCTGTGGAAACGTTCGACTTTTCCATTCGCACTAGAGTGGTAAGAAGAAATGTGAATCCGGAAGAATCCTACCAACTTTAAAACTTCACGGAATACCTCCGACTCGAATTGCTTTCCCCGATCTGTAGCAACATGTACCATCAACACGTTTCTCATGTATATATAGGATTAAATCTCTCTTCTTAGCTTTTTCTATTGCAAGATAAATGTTTATTATTGAGCATTATACAATCTCCGGCCCCAAAATGGTGGAGCCACCAAAAGTGATTTTCTTTTGCATTTTGGCTTTTAGCATTGTAACATCTTTATTGGTTTAGGAGTAAGGTCAGGAACAGTACCTGGTTTTAGTCTTTCAATACTCACGGCGTCTTGATTGCCTTTTGACATTTCCAGCCGTTGTCAGTCATATCGGTGAATCTGAATAGCAGCGATTAAACATGAATTAGTTTTTGTAAAAATCAGGGAGACATCAGAAGAGAGTATTGAGTTTAGTGAATCAGGTGAATCAGGATAAAGCAGAGTCTTTAGTAGTGAGAATGTACATATCGTATGAGAGAAAGTTAGCGTACAAGATCATTTCTCAGTAATTGCTAAATTGATATTTCCAACACCCCCCCCCCTCAATTTTGCTATTATGAATAGGCAAAACTTGCCAATCAACATGTTGTTAGTCCGTCATCAAATCGTAGAATTTGTCAACTTCACTGATTCACCAATTCGTGTCTTTGGAAGCAGCAAACAGTCTTTACTCTTTGCTGAAATGTTTTGCATCCACTTTAGTTGCTGAATAGTTGTCCCAAGCCTGTAGCGGTCATCTTCAGTAACCTCACCAGCCAACATCATAAAATTATACAGATATTCCAAGCTCCCTGTCTGCACAAACCAGGGAACCCACAGGAAAATCTGACCAGCACTACAAGGACGTCTTCTTCTTTTATTCCATTGGCACAAGCAATTGCCAACCACTAGAAGATTCCTAGTCACTTGCTTCAAGTGCAACGTTTTTCAACAATTTTTTGACATTGATATGAGCCTCCAGCAACTAGGTTGCAACTGAGGAAAGACCAGCTATATCACCGTAGAAATTCAGCTCTTAACAGCCACTTTCAACGTTCTGACCAAATATATAATATCACTTGAAATAGCCAAATCAATTAAACAGTAATTGTCCGCTTCGTCCAAGACTTGAGACCGTGACTGTCAATCTTCTTCTTTCGCTTCCGACTTCTGGCACTGGGCCCATAACCTGTTGAGTTTAGTGAATCAGGTGAATCAGAATAGTGAGAATGTACATATCGTATGAGGGAAAGTTAACGTACAAGATCATTTCTCAGTAATAGCTAAATTGATATTTCCAACAGAGAGCCTGATCCTTAGCAGCAACCTGTCAGCCGGTGTAGGAACCACACCCACGTAGTGAATACGGGGCTAAGGCAGGTAGTGATTATCAATCCTGGTCACCAAAATTTCGCGGACAGAAAACTAATAAATGAAAATACAAGACCACTACACTCGTAATCACGACTTTATTTGAGACAGCGACGACGCTAGTCATCAAGTAACTGATGTGATCGCACTCACGCACTACTGTTTTTACATTGTACATTGTATTATACTTTACGAGAGTAACAATATTGTGCTTTCTTTGTCGTTGCATTAATTTTATGAAATACATAATTGTGAAACTCAAATCCATCCTTTCGATCTCAGCTGTAGAACATTGAAATTCGTAATGGGTCCTTTCGAAATCTTTAAAGTGCAGAAACAAGGTAAGTACCAATGATATTAAATAAATACAACACTTAAAAGACTACCTTTGCATTTATAATTGCATTGCACTGATATAATTGCTTTGCATTGATAATTAAATGTAAAAACGTAATCTATGCTATAAAATCACGTTCGTACACATCAATGATTCTATAGGAATTCTGAACCTTAGGTTAACGCGATTATCAAACTGACTATCAGTACGTAGAAAAATCATTGGATACATTTTAATTAATTATAAAGAAAACCAACTATAACTTTGTGTGACACAACTCATCGAGCTTTGCACCCTTGATTTGATATATATCCTTTAGGATTTAGGAATTACTGGAATCAGATATTGACGTATATTGCTTAGTGGTGACTATACAGAAATAAATGAAACTCCTCCAATAGATGGCAATAAGTAGAAAAACAACTAATCACCTAAGCTATAACTTGCCTCCAAAGTCAGATACATCAACCAGCCGGCTTGGAGCTTATTAGTAATGTGATTCCGACAACAATTGAAAGCTTCAAATGCTGCGTTTAAAAGTTATAGTTTGATAAGCTGTAATAGTCAATAGTCCGACTGCCGTAACCATTCCGTTTGTTTTGCCTCTATCAAAAGATTTTGAGAACACAAACCTAGCAAGATTCCGCAAATTAGACACTTCAAAAAAATTATTGGCGGCTTTCCGTGGAACGTTTTTGAGCTAAAACCTGGGCAACCGGTTTCCAACCGAATTGGTGAATTTCCGTGGAATATTTCATCGCTTAAAACTGACTGACTAGATTCCGTTCAATCGATTTAAAGGCGAGTATGTTTTATATGTAAAGGATGTGTAAAATTTCATATTCAAAGACACGGCTAGCCAGTTTCCTGCATTATCGGAGATTTTCCATGGAATTGTAAAACAGCAAAACATAGATAGCAAGATTCCGACCGATACAGTGCCATTCCGTGGAAAATTTATAAGCCAAAACCTGGCACACCCGTATCTGCGGAATCTTGCTAGGTTTGTGTACTCAAAATCTTTTCATAGATGCATTTGTCAATTCTGGCGAATGATTTGACAATAGCAAGAGTACATAATAACTAAAGAGTGTGACAAGCGTCAAGCTGTTAGTTGTTAAGCTTGCGACATCATCTGCACGATAACAGCTGACTCCCTCACAAATTATACCATCACTTCAAAGAAATTTGCACGCTATGTTTGTATTCTAAAGCTCAAAACACAACAAGTCAGTTGGTTCAATGAGCGCCTGTTGCGAGCTTCAGCACACAAACATAGCGTGCAAATTTCTTTGAAGTGATGGGTCTAATTTGTGGGGGCGGGGTCAACCGTTATCGTGCCGATCATGTCGCAAGCCTAATGACTAAAAGCTTGACGCTTGTCACACTCTTAGTTATTACGTACTCTTGATAATTAAAGCAAACTGTAAAAAATAAGATCAAATGACCATTTTAATGCGTATAGATACCATCATTGCAGTATCTTCAAAGCTGCACGTATCCTTTCGGAAACTGCGATTATAATCAAAATGGTCCGTGTCCGCCCATGCACATAAACAATTTTAGGTAAGGGATGTTTGTCATTATGTATTCCAGTATGTGGGTACTAATCTCAAATTCAGAAATAACGTAAACAAATTTATCACGTAAGGCATGTTCCAGGAACTGTCCAAAGTTGCAGCGTTCAGCCAAATAGGCTTTCTTCCTGATGCTGAATCCTCCGGTGAAACTTGTAGGTTTCAGCGATAACTAAGGGCTGGGGTCGAAAATGTCTGTGAAGGGTATCAATGATGGTCGGGTTGAATCACACGGCTTGGTAGGGACTAACAAACTTCGCAGTAGCTGAGCCCATGCAACTTATCAGTACCATCTTCTTTCTTTGACTATCTTCACTGTCATTTGCAGCAAATAGGCTGCTGTTCTTTCAATGTAACTTCCCCATTCCTCGGTTTCTGGCGAAATTTCAATCTGTTAATTAAATTATAATTATTTAATCTCCCACTTCGCCAATTATCTGTCAAGATATCGAAGCAGCCGCACGTAATCCCGATGTATTGTCTAAATATTGATTGCCATAATATCGACGTCTCAACTTATTACTTTAAAATTAGGTCGGCTGCCTAAAAAAGAGGTGTTGTGCATGAGCAACTCCAACTAGGATGCAATATTACATTGTTGTGACATAGCGTCATGGAAAAGTATGAGATAATTTAGAAGTAAAAGTAAAAGTAAAAACCTAATATATTTTAAATATACAATTTAACAACAGAAACATCTTTCATATTTCTAGAGTGTACAAAGTGTACAGTACAAAGGTTCTTTAAATGTTTTTTGATTGTGCATGGGGCATGTATACTTTAATTTTCTTCTGCGCGGATTTTGTAAATCATGTCAAAATAATTGGAACAATGACCCATGCATTTATTTGTAAAAAGCTGTAATGCTTAGTTAAGTGACTGCCAAAATTTGAAAATTCAAACAATTTTAGCGGAAACCAAAAATTATCCTGACGGAAAGACAATTGTCGACAACGAAGACAAAGAAAAGTAATAGAAGAATAAATAGAAAATACGTTAACGTAAGATATGATCTTTGACAGCATCGATATTATAGTTATATATGCCATGCTACCTGCTAGTGATACATCTGGAACATAAGATTGGAAACTGTTGCTTATCTATAAGTGTTACTTTGCCATCAATCCACTATAACAATTTTAGGTTTTACAAAAAAGTCAATAAGACTAATGTAAATATAACAAAATTTGCAATCAGCAGTATTGTTTCTGTCAACCCTGTTCTCTTAATTCCAAAATTTAGTAAACTCCTGTCAACTGCTAAGCTTGTCGATGCACGTCTCTGCTTGCAGAAAACTATATACAAACTTTCAGTCAGTTCATGAGCTTAGCAAGTTTCCATCACTTAAAGACAATTAGATCAAAGGAAATACGAATTTACTGTTAGAACATATGGAAATAATAACTAGCTCAGCATAAGCGACCGATGAAAATGAACACGTTAGAGACATAATTAAGAATACTGGTTAAGTTTTCAAGATGCTAGAAGCGGTGGAGCATTATAAAAGCTGTATATATACCATTATTAGTTTTTTTACATTGTTCCTATTTCCTTGTACACATTACAGATTTCAATAGCTGGTTTGTTGTTTAGAAGGAGTTTGCCATGTTCGTTTGCATGTTTCTATTAGCTACAGTTATTCTTTCAGCAATGGCATATCCTAAGAACAAACCCTTGCAAGCATGGAAAATCGATGCGTCACGAACAATTGTTAAAAAGTGTGACTTATTTTGTCTCGGAGGACCCACAGTTTGGTGGCAGTATGCCTTCACACCGGATGACTACGATTTGCCTGATACATGCTGCATCTACTACATTATTACACAACAAGAAAATGCAGTTGTGCTATCGAAATTCAGACATTTTCAAATGAACACTCAGTTACCCTCTCAATAAATTGGCACTTTCGGTCTGGGTTTTGTCTGTCTTTGTTAAACGATGGTTGGCATTGAAATACCATGACCATTGAGTTGTGTCTCATATTTTTCAGTAAATGGAACATACATGTGATTACGGAAGTTATTGGGGAGTTTTAGAGCTGAATCTCATTTTCAGAAATGTCACATTCCCCATTATGAGGTGTTTTTGGTATTTACTAATTTCAGGTGGTGTGGTCAAATTTTAAGAATTTTTGAGAATTGGGGAATTTTAATGTCAAATATCGTTGACGAAATCACTCAGGTTTTTTAATTTTTAAAACTCGCCACAATACAACAGCAGTTACAAGCGACATGTGATATTGAATCTAGCAATCTTAGAAAATTCTTCAAAATTGGCCTAACTGAACCCCATGGTCGCTATCAAATTTGTTTTCTATGCTTCGATGAAGCTGTTTTCCTGTAAATGAATTTAGTCCAGAAATTTTACTGGTTACCGCATATACATTCGTTTCGTTTCGTCGTTTCAACGTCTCTAAATGATAACTTTTGGTTGTGGGGTAGGATACATTAATAAAAGGTATAATATAGGCTGAACGTGCTGTCACAGATTTATTAATGATTGGTTCAGTTGGTATTAGGCCATCGGATGTTGATAACTTGCTTTTTCGTCGTCGTCTTCGGGCGCCGTTGGAACCGGCTTCTCGAACTCTTTCGGCCAACACACTTTTACTGTAGTTGGCGGATTCTAGAGATTAGATTCAGATTCTAGATTTAGACGCGTGAGGTAGCATGCTAAAGAACATCAAAACAAAAGTAATAATGGCATAAATATAAGAGCTCGGAATGTCTGATGACACTATTTATGATAGGGTGATATGTTGATTCTCAGCAAACCGACAAGGATCAAATCTCTATACTTTCGAAATACTTGACATTGGTTAGAAAAGCTCGACCAAAAGAAGAACCAGTGTGCATTCGTTAGAACACGAATACATAATACATAAGAGTATGGCAGCAGTCATACTCTATGTATTAGAAGCGTGACACATAACTCTAAACTTTAAACATAACATAACTCATAACTTTAAATGGGGGTCTGATACGTGACGTGAAGAAGGAGGCCGTACAAAAGAAGTTTTTTCAAAATATAAACTCGCATTAGTTTAATGTTTGGAAGCCAGATGGCCCTGACACAGCTTTAAATAAGCTATAGCTAACTGAGGAGTTTGAAAGGAACTATAATAGGTATTTGGTTTTTTGCTAGAGCTGACAAGTGCATAGCTTAGGTCTCTTCGAACGAAACTTGTTACATTAAGGATAGTATAATGAACATATTTTTACAAATGCCAATCCTAAATTCCGTTTTGTTTAATGAACTAATTCAATTTAATGGTGGTTTCTGTTGCTGTTCGAGATTATTTGTTTCTAGCAGAATTTCATTATGGTTGCCGTGGATCTTTTCAGGATAACCCCCCCCAGGCCCAGATTTCGCAAAACTTGACCAAATGAGCTGAAATTTGGTATGGGTATGTTTTCGACCACGCTAAGTTCAAATATCGCAAAATTTTTCGATTTCGCGAAATTCGATTTTTTCGATTCGTAAGGGGGAACCAAGGGGAACCGAGAAATTTTTTGTCTTTGATTTTGCTGAAAAGTTGTATTCAGGGGTTTTCGGGGTCGCAGAACAGGAATCTGAGGTCCGTTTTTCGATTCAGCTTTTCATTAGCTCAGAATAAGCTAAATTCTTAAGCTTAAGATGTAAGCTTATACTGAGCTAACGAAAAGCTGAATCGAAAAACGGACTTCAGATTCGTGTTCCGCGACCTCGAAAACCCCTGAATACAACTTTTCAGCAAAATCGAAGACAAAAAATTTCTCGGTTCCCCTTGGTCCCCCCTTACGAATCGAAAAAACCGAATTTCGCGAAATCGAAAAATTTTGCGATATTTGAACTCAGCGTGGTCGAAAACATACCCATACCAAATTTCAGCTCATTTAGTCAAGTTTTGCGAAATCTGGGCCTGGGGGGGGTTATCCTGAAAAGATCCGTTGCCGTCGCACACTGGGGAAAATGCATGGATCCTGTGCATTAGGACCAAAATATGAGATTTCTCAGCGGCGTTATGGGATCTGGAAGGATATAACGCTCATCCAGCTAAGTTATCAATCACACATGTTTCACAGGAAAAACAGGATTCACCCTAAGTTAATAACACCAAGATGTATGAACAACGCATATTCAAGTCTGATCAGATGGGAAAGGAGAGGTACCGTCTGCATACATCGGCCACAAACACAAAACTTAGGACCCGACGGATCCATTAATAAATTCATGAATCATTAAATAATTTTTAAGGCGAGCAATCCAAAGTTCTCTGATGTCAGCCGCCAACAGGAAATTGACTTAAATAGGATCGGTACAGCAGTACCTATTTATCCTCACATAATTGGTATTGTCTTTATCAGAGATTTTCAAGGAGTTGGCCGCCCACGGGGGAGAAATCCCTTTGAACGGAGCTGACGGGTGTTCGCTATGCAGTGAAAGCAGTGAACCACTTCTTGCCAAGACCTGCATCTTGCTCTTCTGAGTATTCTTTGTCTCTTTATGGTTTAAGAGATAGCACCATACATTTATTCACTGGGTCGAAAACTGATCATAAAAATAAAATATTGTCAGATATTGACAAATTCAACAACGCAGGTCGGTAAGTCAAGTATATATTGCCCACACCTGTACACCTATAGGTTATGTTATGCCCAACGGAGAGCTCTCTGCGGCAACTCTGCCTAGGCACAGCAGCGAAAATGTGAATTTGATAATAACAACTGTATTGTTTTGAACACAAATTTCTCTGAACTCATGCAACCAATTAGAAAGCGGTTTACACAGCATTTTTGGGAGAATTGACAAGGGTATTTCTCAGGGTTTTGCGTTTGGTTTTTGTTCGGGAGAAATAAAAATCCAAACTTGACAATTTCGACGATAATCTAACAAAATTAGTATTTTATTCAAAATCATAACTTCTTTGTGGATTAAACAATTACAGCAAAAGATAGCCCTTACTAATGTATTTGTAAGTTTTAGTTGCGCGATCGATAAATAGTGAAAATATACCTTAAACATACGAGAAAGGTGGATGTTTCTACAGATTTAAAGCTCAATAACTCACAATTTTGCAGTCACACAATTAGCATGCGGGCTGCGGTCGCGGTCGCGGGCGGCCGCGGTCACGACTACTGCGGTCGCGGGGCGGTCGTGGTCAAGAAACATGTGTCCATCTCCAACTCTGTGTGCACACCAAATGATAGCTGGCAGAGGCTTCTCGTTCGGGATTACTGTAGCCGCAGACTTTGCAATTGTCTAAAGTCTGACCAAAAAATGTAGGGAGCGAAATTGTTTTGTTTATACTGAATTACCGGTACATTTTTGCTGCAGCAATGTATATATTTTCTGAACCGTCATGGTATGAACTTTCTTTTGGTTGAAAAAATTTTTTTAAAAATTAAAATTCATCAAAAGAAGCCGATTTTTTAAGTTTTGAAAGATCAGTAGACGCCAGGAACTAGCCGATCGGTGAAAAATTAGCCCATGTCCCAAACATTTTGAATCCCGAATATCAGCTCATTTCGTCAAAAATTGCGATAGTTATTCAATTTTTTTCGATTTTCAAAATCCTTTGATCTTTGCCGCTTTTCCAACTTTGACTGGCTATTACTCGCGACTCACTCAATGCAAAAAATTTTTAATTGGATTTTCAGGACCGCTTACGTGTCTGCTTTCATGTGATATATGTGGTTTTTCAAAATTTGAAAATCGATTTTTTCGAAAAATACCACTTTTTGACCCAAAATTTCGACAATGCGAATACGGCAAAAGTGGGTAAAAATAACATTATCATAAAATTTAATCTGAGCTGAATCCAACGATATAAAGTTTTCGTGGCTACGACTTATATTGTACCCGTAACAAATTTTTAAACAATTTCGCTTTTTAGCCGGTTTTTGGGTAGTTTACACTATTTGCGGCAAATCAATGCACAATATAGCACAACTTGTCAGAAATCAGCTGAAATAGGAAATTGTTTAAAAATTCGTTACGGGTGCAATATAAATCGTAGCCACGAAAACTTTATATCGTTGGATTCAGCTCAGATTAAACTTTATGATAATGTTATTTTTACCCACTTTTGCCGTATTCGCATTGTCGAAATTTTAAGTCAAAAAGTGGTATTTTTCGAAAAAATCGATTTTCAAATTTTGAAAAACCACATATATCACATGAAAGCAGACACGTAAGCGGTCCTGAAAATCCAATTAAAAAATTTTTGCATTGAGTGAGTCGCGAGTAATAGCCAGTCAAAGTTGGAAAAGCGGCAAAGATCAAAGGATTTTGAAAATCGAAAAAAATTGAATAACTATCGCAATTTTTGACGAAATGAGCTGATATTTGGGATTCAAAATATTTAGGACAAGGGCTAATTTTTCACCGAACGGCTAGTTCCTGGCTTCTACTGATCATTCAAAACTTAAAAAAATCGGCTTCTTTTGATGAATTTTAATTTTTAAAAAAATTTTTTTCAACCAAAAGAAAGTTCATGCCATGACGGTTCAGAAAATATATACATTCCTGCAGCAAAAATGTACCGGTAATTCAGTATAAACGAAACAATTTCGCTCCCTACATTTTTTGGTCAGACTTTAGGTATTTTCTATTGGGTAACCGGCCACTGTTTCTAGTCTAGTCCTCCAAATCCCCAAATGTTACAGAATATAGTCACGACAGAGGGTAAGTGTGGACCCTACGGCCTTTTCGCGAATGGGTTAAACGAGTTAAAATTAACTCTATCCTTTCCGCGAATGAGTTAGCAGAGTTTAATTTAACTCGGCGAATTAAGCAGAGTTAAAATTTTAACCCTTAGATCATTCGGGAAAAGAGTTAAAAATACTCTTTATTTAACTCGCCTCTTCTCGTGAATGACACGTAGACATTAAAAAGGTGCAGAGTTAAATTTAATTCTACTCTTTTCGTGAATGGGTTAACATTAATTCTTTTGACTCTCTCACACTATGTTACATTGAATTTTAACCCGAGGTACGTGCGATGCAATAGATTAATTCATGAAGTGTGACTTAATCCACCATGGGAGAATATATAACAATGACAGTTGTAAGCAACCCAGACACAAGTATCTGGAGAAAGAGGCTCCAGCTAGGAGAGCAGCCAGTTGCAATAAACTTGGTTAAATTCTGTTATGTTCTATTCTGAGAGCTTCTTGCTATCGAAATGGTTGTGTTATTCGGTATAAACTGGACCTTTAAAAAGCTTGGCAGTTTCAAGAGTGCACAATAAATAGAAAGTGATAGCTGGCAGGCTCTCTGTTATCAGCTCTCGATCCATGCTCTGCGCGCTAACGGCCCAACCGTAAGGACGTAAGTGAGTACCTAGTGGACCCCCTGCAAATCAATTCCCAGTACGCAATTACGCATGCTAACTCTTTTCAACCGTAAGCTGCCCCCCGGCAAAAGTGACCTAGCATTCGTAGTTCGAAATGATGGCTCTGTTTTGCGGGGGGGTCGAATGACGTCACATTTGCGGGGGGTGCCTCTTGTAGAAAAGAATGAGCACACGCAACTGCGTACTGATTTGAGGGGAGTCCACTAGGTACGCAATTGCGGGGGGTGGGTAGGCCGTTAGCGGGCAGACCATGGCTCCAGAGCTGATAACAGATAGCCTGCCAGCTGTCACACTGTTATCTATTATGTATTCCTGGTATTTTGTACTGTTAGTAAAAGCGTGTTACTATAGTTCATTTAGCGGAACATCTAAGCTATTTCACAGGAACAAGGTAGGTTACGTAATGATCTAAAGCTATGATGATTATTGTTTGGTTTCCCGGCAAATCGAACTTTCCAGGTAAACTTGACCCTCCCCTCAAGAAGAAATTAACTGAATTTCAAAAAGATCAGTGAAGTTTAGCCTACGGTGAAAAGCATGTGGATGACGATTCCTTTACTACTTTATGCCACGCTTATACGTTTAGCCTTATTAGTATAGTGTTGTTTGTTTAAGGGTTTTAAGAAAAACATTGCGAAAAATTGTTCGAAACTGGGACAAGAAAGACGGTTTCGAATTCCTGAACTTCATTTTTGCTTCACATTTGTACGATGACAAAAAGCATGGATCGACCAGAATGATTCTGGTCTTGTCAAAGCTATTTGATTATGATATCGAAGCTCACGTGCCGAACTTCCATAAAGGCATAAAGGCCAAGTGGTATGGCCAAAAGACCAAGTTAACGGCCAAACGCCTGGCAGGATTAGACACAAAGCACCTGGAACAAAGCACAGATTACTATCAAGTCACCGCCAAACTTCCTGGCATTTCTGCCACGTTTGGCAGAAAAAGGAAAACTGAAGATATCTGTCAAATCAGTGCTAAGATTGCACACCTGGAAATAGAACAAAATCGGATTGCTGGATTGTTGGAAGACAATATCAGAGCTGTGCAATCACTAAAAGAAGAAATTAATTCTGACAACTCAGAAGAACCAATAGAATTAGTATAGTGGACATTCTCAAATAAACTGGTTATATATATTTGACTACTGTCTAGTAATGCTTTGATCCGGCTCTTTTAGTTTCGATTTGATTTGATTAATTTTCTGATCGTCCAAAAATCAAGTGATTTGATTTGATTGACTTTCATGTTCCCAAAATTCAATCGATTTGATTTGATTTGATTTTTACTTTTTTGCCGTAGCAATTGATTCTTTTCCTGGTTTCAATTGATTTGATTTGATTTGATTTTTTCAAAAATTTATCGTAACTCTTGAGCTATCCAACTCAAATCTCACATTTTAGAATCGTATTTTGCAGTTTTTATTTATTCAACACGTAAATATACTGCGAGCAAGCACCCGTAGTGGATGGATACTTTGTTGGGGATGATCAGATCGATCGATTAAGTGCGTCGATAGATTCGGATTTTTAAAATTGGTTCTGGCTCTGACTCTAGCTTCCGGTTCTTTTGAGTTTGGATATAAATAATGTTTTTTCGGCTTTTGACATAGACATAACCGAAGCTACGGATGTTTATATGTGCGGGGTCTTCCTCTATTCTGCTGTTGTTCTTCTGAACTCGAAGTTGATAAAAACTGAGCTAACAAACAAGATTTTGTGCATAAGTTAAGTTTCCGCTGGAAAAGCATTTTTAAACTTGCTGCGCACGCGCAGCTACATGTTGAGTTCTTACTTGCTTAAATCCTACAGAAAACATACGTGCAAAATTATCGTCTAAATTTTCAAGTTTGGATGGTTATTTCTCTCTAAGGGCCTTTTCAAGAAAGGGTAGAGTAGAGTTGAGCAGAGTAGAGTAGAGTAGAGTTAAAATTAACTCTTTTCATGAAAGGATGGAGTTAATTTTAACTCTGCGTGTTTTAGCTCTCTCTAACCCTGCAGGGTTAAAAGCGGCAGGGTTAAAAAGAGTTGAAAATGCCAGGGCTAAAATTAACTCCATGCATTCATGAAAAGAGTTAATTTTAACTCTACCCTACTCTACCCTAACTTTCTTAAAAGCCTTGTTTTTGGAATCACCAACTTTGAACAATTTTTACTCAGTCACTACTTTGAGTTGGAAAACTATTTAAATGTCAAGATGTAACTTACGACTTTTTCCTTAATGAATGAGAAAAAGAATTTTGCCTTTCTAGAATTTGAAAATGAGTTATGACAAATGTGATGAAAATGCGGAAAAATGAAAAAATGTTTTCAGGTTTTTGCAGATTAAAGTAAATCTTTTCGAAGCACATTAATTATCACGAAACCTTTCTTCACCGCAGAGAAATCAGCTAAAATGTATTCTCAACCTTAATTTTTACTTCTTTTCTCATGCATTTGATAAGCGATTATGCAACAGTTGGAAAAGAGCTGCGCACCAACTGAAAAAGGTGCCACGAAAGTAAAGGGAGTATAAGTATAAGTATAAGTATAAACGGACATCAGAGTTATGTTCTGCTTTGAAATTTGTAATTTTCATGTAATTTTGCAGAAAACTCTATAATAATTTTTTGTCTCGAGACAAAAAATTAAGAAATGTTGATTCCAAAAAATTGTGAATGTTTATTCGGGTCGTTCTATTGAAGGGAAACCATTTGCACGTGAAAGTTAAAGTTAAGTTAAAGTGCAGTTTTTGTATCAATCAAATAAAACAATTTTGGCCTAAAACCCTACGTAAAAATTCTCAGCAAAATTGGAAGTACAAAACATTTTCGGTTCTCTTTGTGGTCCTTTCGTGGAAAACTTGAAAAATTAAACATTTAGAATGGTAAAATTTGGTTATCGGTCGATCAGAAATATGTTCGAAAGCATTCATGCAAAAGTTTTATCACATTTTCTTTCAGCTTAATTTCGTTTTTTAGACCCTGATTCCGTTTCCGCTTCCGCTTTTAGACTGACATGTCAAATTACAAGAATATTTCAGCATGTTTCAAAACAACCAATCAAAATGAAGCAAGTATGTGCAGCCAAGGAAAATCACTCTGCAAGTTTCTGATTGGTTGAATAACGTCATTGCATTTCTAGAGTTTATTTCTGGCAAAATTGCTTCAAAACGCTGTTTTCATACAACGAAGTTATTTAAATTTACGGTGCTTTATACTTATACAACCACATGAACTGCAACAATTTTTTATTTAAACTGCAGATTGTAGCCAATGTTGATATCGGAAATAGTTAACAAAATATTGTTTTTGAATAATGAAACATCTGAAACAAGAAAAATTTCTTAACTTACGAATTTTCATTGGGACTGATTAATTGAACAACGAGCTATATTTTAACTCTGCTTAACCCGCGTGTTTTCACGGGGGTTAAATTTCAATGGAAAAAGCTTTGAAGGAGTTAAACAGAGTTAAAATTAACCCTTTCATGAAAAGGGTAGAGTTAAATGTAACTCTGCAAATATTTAACCCTTGCAGTGATTCTTGAAAAGGGTAGAGTTAGAGCGAGTTAATTTTAACTCTTTTCAAGAAACAACGCAGAGTTAAAAACTTTAACTCTCTATAACTCGCAGGGTTAAAATTAACTCGTTTAACCCTTTCTTGAAAAGGATCGAGTTAGTTTTAACTCTACTCTACCCTTTCTTGAAAAGGCCCTAACAAAAACCAAACGCTAAGCCATGAAAAATAGCCCTCGGCAGTTGTCCGGAGAAATGCTTAAAAAATGAAAAAATTAATAGGGCAGTTGTCCGTTTTCTAATTGCTTGCTTGAGTTGAGAGAAATCCGTGTTCGAACCAATCTGGTTGCTACTTGCTATTTTCAAGTTCTCCCATTTTCGTTGCTGTGCTTAGGTTGAGATGCCCACAGAGCTCTCCGTTTGGAACAGGCATAACATATATATATATATACATATATGTGTGTGTGTGTGTGTGTGTGTGTGTGTGTGTGTGTGTGTGTGTGTGTGTGTGTGTGTCACATTTCAGAAATGCTCCTTCCGTATTATAATGCATCAGGTTAATTTTGAAAACCAGTTATAACCAGTTATAGTTGATATAAGAATAATGTAAGGCTATTTCTATCATTAGCTTAAGCACGCGATAATATATCTGTACTTTTGTCATTATATGCAGTCTAAAAATGGTGTGAGTGTGTCAGTATACATGTGTGTGTCATATTGCAAATAGGTAGTTTATAGGAAGCGTAAAAATTGGCAGGCATCCATTGTTCTACCGTAATACCTCACCGGTTTGAACCAGTTTTCACTTTGTTTCAATATGTTTGCAAATCTATTTTGTTGGATTGACGCCAACTCAAAAATTTATGCACATAATTGCACCACATATAATAGTTGAAGATGAGACGGAGTAAAAGCGAAAGATAGCTACAGAACAGGGATCGTCACTTCATCAGTTTTAGTTAAAGTTTTCGTGGCTACGACTTATACTGCGCCCGCAATGAATTTTCAAACAATTTCCTTTATGTCAGCTGGTTTTCCTTGTTTACACTGGTTCAGGCAAATCAGGGCACCAATATCAAAAGGAGCCAAACAGCAGCTGAAATAAGGACAATTGTTTGAAAAATTATTGCAGACGCAGTATAAGTCGCAGCCACCATAACTTCATATCTTTGGATTCAGCTCAGATTGACTTTTTTGATTGTGTTATTTTTATTCACTTTTGCTAGATCCGCTTTGCTGAAATTTTGCGTCAAAAAGTGGTATTTTTTAAAAAAATGTACTTTCAAATTTTGAAATACCACACATACGAGGTGAAAGTGGACGCCTAGGCGGTCCTAAAAATCTAACGGAAAATTGTTTCCATTGAACGAGTCCCGAGTAATAACCAGTCAAATTCGAAAACGCGGCAAGGATCAAAAGGAATTTGAAAACCCGAAACATTAGAATAACTCAAGCTGGTTTCAACCAAGTAAGCTGAAATTTGTTGTGTAGGACTTTCGGGCCAGGGCAAAATTTTCCTTGGCATATAAAAGCTGCACTCTTTGAAATCTCACAAAAAATTTCAAAGAATTTTTCACGTCAAGAAAATGAAGTAATCACATGCTAGCAGGTGGATCCCCTAATGGTACAGGCATTAATTATAAAGAGGTAATGAAAAACACCTACTGCAGTCACTAAAGCGAAGCCTTAGTCCGAAACAGGAAAGAGGGCCAATGGGCGCTCTGAGGGCTATTACCACAGGAGGACAAGGGGGAATTCCCCCCCTCGGCGAAGTCGCCCACAAGGGGTCGCGAAATTGCTCCCACAAGGGGTAAGAAAATTGGCCACAAGGCGTAAGAAAATTGCCCAAAAAATAGGTTTTACGACTAAAATTTCTAAACATTTCGCCGGAATTTTTCACTTGAAATTACTAATTTTTGCTAAAAAACGTCCGAAAAACTTTTTTAGCTCAAAAATTTCTGTTTTTTGCTAAAAAATGGCAAAAATAGCTGAAAAATCGCTTTCAAAAATATCCCTAAGAAAAATCGCTCTCACAAGGGGTACCCAAATTTGCTTCCACAAGGGTCAGTGAAATTTGACCTCCCGTTCAGGTATGGCTATTACCCATAAAGACCTAGTCTCTTGAGCTCCTGCCTGTCCCAGAAGAACAGCCAGCTTTGCTCTGTCTAGCCCGCGTTTACTTAATTTTCTTGGCGTATATAAATGCTGATTCTTTCTCTACGGAGATCCACGGGCTAATGCAGTCCTCTCTGTGCCTAGCACAGTCAGAGAGGTTTTGATAAAACTTGTTCTGACTATGTTGCAGCACCAACCTTCTGGGACAACCAACCAGGAGCTCCAGAGACTAGTACTCTCTGGGTAAGAGCGCTCACAGCGCCCATTGGCTGTCTCCTGTTTCGTTTCTGTTTCTAAGGCTTAATGACTGCAGGCAGGTGTTTTGATTACTTGTTTATGAAAAATTTTTCATGAGAAGAAAGATCTCATAATTTCGCTTTCTATATTTTTGGTCAGACTTTAGTTTATAAATTTCATTGTTACTATTATCTTTGAAATGTAGGATTAGGCTGATTCGCGATTGTAAGCAGGGAAGCGGTACAAGTAAGGATCAGGGAACAACTGAACAGTTAAGAAATTTGCTGTGCTTTGAGTTTAAGAAATAATCCCTTTCTAACAGTTTCCATTTAAAGAAACAAGAGAACCAGAATTAAGAGTTAAAGGCACAGCAGGGGACATTAGTTTTAACAAACTTATATCAGTGATCGTCCCATGGCAAGCCAAAAAGTTTACTCTGAGCGGCAGCGAGAAGATATGCACTCGAGCGTTGTGGTGAGGAGGGATTTCAAGGTATTAGGTACTCAAAATTACAAGGTAAGGGAAAATGTTATAATGCTTTTTCAATTAATGATCAATAAAACTCGCGTTCTTAATAAAAAGGATCGTTCTTCTTTCATACACAAACTATATATTTGTTATAGACGAGAACTGTTTCTTTTGCTCTGTTTTTCAGCTCGCTTTGCTTGAATAATTTTCCCAGAGCCGCAAGTGAACCCGTGTCACTAGCGACCAAAAAATTATAATTCAACCCAAAAAGAGGTCACAGGTTCGAACTTGCTCTAAGTCAACAGCCAACAAATTCTCTGATGCCTCATTTCATGCTTCAATGTTATGCTAATTTTCTATTTTCCTTAGCTTTCATATTACATTTCGCAGGAATTTATTCTAATACCACAGCGCATTGAAGTTGACTGTGACAAATGATAATTATAATTCTGATATAAGTACAATAATTATGAAATTTTTTCGTTAAGAAAGTTTAACATTAGCTTTTTTGTACTTTTCTGTAATTATAGTTTTATTTCATATGATTTATTGATAAAATAAGGACTACAAAAAATTTAGATGTATTTCACATTTCTAACAATGCCTATAACGCTTTCGTCAACAATTCCGTAATTTATTTCTGAGTTTTCAAGCAAAAGGTGTCGGTGGAATTATACATCTGTCCTTCTAAATGCGACTGGTCACGAAGTGTCGGCCGCGCTTGTTAACAAACATTTGTTTTTATCACAAGCTTTTTCTAAAACCTTCATCAGTCAGTTAAGAAAGGTCTAAAAGTATCGCCAAATAAGTCATTAAATTGGATAAAAGCAGTCTTGGTTATCTTAGTTAAATTTGATAAGATTTCACCAAATTACACACCGACGGCGGCTCGAGCCCTTCCCGTACTTGTTTTAAGGCCACCGCCCGCTCAGTGCCTTATTGGACAAGCGTCTAGCTTTGCTGATCGTATGTGCTTTTTAAGTAGCTGATTTCTGATGACAAAAATGACATGATTGCTGTTGTTGTTTTTAGACGTCGCCAATAAGAGATGAAAGCGTACGAAAGCGATTGTGATGGGATTTTGGCTAAAATTATAAAAAGTTTTTTATTGTTTGTTGTGTATCTATTATTGTAATCTCTGTACTATGATGGGAATATGTATCCTGGATGGAGCTATTACGATATATTCAATTCCTGAATACATTGTTTCAGTCAAACAAGATACAATAACAGTATTGGTATGTTTGCTGTTGATTTCTGTCATCTATATACTATTGGTTGCTGCTTTCGTTTTATTTTCATTGAAATATGCATACAGAGGTTGAAATGGTGTGTAGATTTACTGAATGTATCAAATACAATATGATTGTGTTAATTTATTTTGTTCCTTATCAATATTTTGTTACATTATAATTGTCCTATATACGCCATACGACTGTGCGTCTATTGTATTTTGTTCGTTTTTAACACCCTTGCTGTGTTTTTGTGTTTTGTTTTCGTTATATGTTCTGGTTAGTTTATCGTCTAGTACTCAGGACACAATAACTGGGTACATATGTTTTTGCTGTATTCTTCGTGTATTTTGTGTTCTTTGTTTTTTGTTGATTTTCAAGTGGCTGGGAAGGTTTTTTAACTGAATTTTGATAATTCGTAATATAGTTTTCCTATTGTTTATACCTACAGAAAAAGCATGAGCTGTGGAGCTTTTGGCTTTTTCAATATCTTTGTTTAGAGTCGATAAAATTAATTCAGAAATTGTTTTATTTTTAGACCACCTGAAAAAACCGTCAAAGATGTAATAAAGAACGATAATGAAAAACAACGCAGTCGGTGCTTGTCAATGAAGCAACAGACACTGATTGTTAGACAGAAGTCCATGCAAAATCATTTAAGGTGGTGGTATCGTTTGACGCACTGGCGCAGACTGAAAAATTTGTAATGGCAACCTATAGAGTTTACGTATTTAAAGCATTAAATGACCGAAAACTTGCATATTCTCAAAAAAATGTAGCTTTCGTTGTTAGGCGGTAACTCACAAATTGGAAAAAATAATATGAAATTTTGAACAAGGATTACTTTCGATTAAATTAAGTTAGAGAGCTGAAATTTCGCAAGCGAAGACAGGAATATCTTGCCGAGGGTCATTTTTCAGCATATTAGTTATTGTTTAGCATGTCGAAAGAAAGCTTCTAAAAACGCATATTCATGCCATTTTTCAAAATTCAACAAGCGATATCTCAACTGTTCTAGACTCAAACAGAAATGCTAGGAAAAATGACCCTGCAATAAGTTTTGTCAATTCGTACGCCAAATTTGAAAACACAATATTAATCGAAGTATGAGAAAACCTTGTTTAAAACATGAATTTCCTTCATTATTTAACGGTCAATGTAATTGGTACTTAGCTAAGTGCTGGCTTGCCATTACAAAGGCGCAGCAGTGACGAAAAAGAATTGATGATCTTGTTATCGTAAAATAGTGAAATAAACTGGTTGGGGAGGGAGAAAACGGAAGGGGCGGAGATATTTGTTTCGATATATGTTTACAGACGCTTTGGAAATTGGGGTTGGGACGAATAACGTTTTTTCATTTGTACCCCCCCAGTTTCGTAATTTTACTCCCCCGGCACTGTTCACGCCAAGAGTACGTCAGAATGTTGCTATTATGGGTTACTTCAAGCTGCAAGATATCCACAGTCATTAAATATGCATGAATAAGTGACATTAAAAGAAACAAATGGCAATTTCTGTTAATTTTAATTTTTCGTAGCAGTAGATATATTTGCACGCTGTCCGCTCACCGAAAGTAGTCTGGTTCGAGCTTAAAACCCAAAAACTTTAAATTTTTTTATTTTTTGTTGTTTCTAGTCTGGTTTGTGTCTACGTATATTAATAATGGATAAAAAATTTAGAAAACCAATTAAAATTGAAAAACTCATCATAATCATTTTTCGTCAAATATGGAATTTTGGTCAAAATAAAAATTTTTTCAAACACGATTAAAAGTTTTATCACCATGACTGGGAACAGCAGTAAGGTCGTTAAGCGAAATTTTAGGTCATTGGGATTATTTGCTGTAAAGTTAGCCTTCAAAATACGGTAAACGATACCAGCACCTTAAGGGAAAAGGTACAAAATCTGAAACATAAATAGATGTTGCTTGTGAAAAATAATTTTGTTTGTTTGTTTTGTTAAAAATACAAAATCATTTTTATTCTTAAAGAACTAAAGACTGACCAAAATATGTAGGGAGCGAAATTGTTTTGTTTATACTGAACTACCGGTACATTTTTGCTGCAGCAATGTATATATTTTCTGAACCGTCATGACAAGAACTTTCTTTTGGTTGAAAAAATTTTTAAAAAAATTAACATTCATCAAAAGAAGCCGACTTTTTAAGTTTTGAAAGATCAGTAGAAGTCAGGAACTAGCCGTTCGGTGGAAAATTAGCCCGTGTCCCAAACATATTGAATCCCGAATATCAGCTGATTTCGTCAAAAATTACGATAGTTATTCAGTTTTTTCGATTTTCAAAATCCTTTGATCTTTGCCGCTTTTCCAACTTTGACTGGCTATTACTCGCGACTCACTCAATGCAAAAAGTTTTAATTAGATTTTCAGGACCGCTTACGTGTCAGCTTTCATGTGATATATGTGTTTTTTTCAAAATTTGAAAATCGATTTTTTCGAAAAATACCACTTTTTGACCCAAAATTTCGACAAGGTGAATCCAGCAAACGTGGGTAAAAATAATATTATCATAAAGTTTAATCTGAGCTGAATCCAACGATATAAAGTTTTCGTGGCTACGACTTATATTGCATCCGCAACGAATTTTTAAACAATTTCGCTTTTTAGCCGGTTTTTGGCTAGTTTACACTATTTGCGGCAAATCAATGTACAATATGGCACAACTTGTCAGAAATCAGCTGAAATAGGAAATTGCTTAAAAATTCGTTGCTGGGGCAATTTAAGCCGTAGCCACAAAAACATTATATCGTTGGATTCAGCTCAGATTAAACTTTATGATAATATTATTTTTACCCACTTTTGCTGGATTCGCTTTATCGAAATTTTGGGTCAAAAAGTAATATTTTTCGAAAAAATCGATTTTCAAATTTTGAAAAACCACATATCTCACATGAAAGCTGACACGTAAGCGGTCCTGAAAATCTAATTAAAACTTTTGTGCATTGAGTGAGTCGCGAGTAATAGCCAGTCAAAGTTGGAAAAGCGGCAAAGATCAAAGGATTTTGAAAATCGAAAAAACTGAATAACTATCGCAATTTTTGACGAAATCAGGTGATATTCGGGGTTCAATATGTTTGGGACATGGGCTAATTTTCCACCGAACGGCTAGTTCCTGACTTCTACTGATCTTTCAAAACTTAAAAAATCGGCTTCTTTTGATGAATTTTAATTTTTTTAAAAATTTTTTTCAACCAAAATAAAGTTCTTGCCATGACGGTTCAGAAAATATATACATTGCTGCAGCAAAAATGTACCGGTAGTTCAGTGTAAACAAAACAATTTCGCTCCCTACATTTTTTGGTCAGACTTTAGTATTAATAGATTTTGTTTTATCATGAAAGAGTCAACAGTAACAAAAGTATGAGAAAAACGAAGAAGAGAGAACGCTCCCTTTAACAAGGAACAATAACAGAAACAAAAACAGTCAAATATGTTTCGTACGAGGGTTGTTTTTTATATTTTTCCATGCTTGTGTTTTTTGTCAGCAGAAACGTTTTGTTTTTCATGCTTTTTAAACGTATTCCAAATTTCTCTAAACCAAGGAAAACCGAAAGAGATACAACACAATGAAATATGTTTCCCATGAGGGTTTGTATGTTTTTGCATGCTTTGTTTTATCATCTGCAGAAACATTTTTTAACTTTTCATAGTATCACAAATTTCCCTTTAACAAGGAACAAAAAAGGAACCCAAATCAGTAAAAAATGTTTCGTATGAGGGTTGTTTTTATGTTTTCCAATGCTTGTTTTCTGTCGTCAGAAACGTTTCTGGTTTTTTAACTTCTTATCGTATCACAAATTTTCCTTTAACAAGGAACAACAAGGAACCAAAAAACATTGAAATATGTTTCTTATGATGATTGTTTTTATGTTTTTGCATGCTTTGCTTTTTCTCTGCACAAATGTTTTGGTTTTCAGGCTTCTTAACGTATCACAAATTTCCCTAAAACAAGGAAACCCGAAAGGAGATACAGCACAATGAAATATGTTTCATATGCCCGTTGTTTTTTATCTTTCTCTATGCTGTTTTTCTCTGTAGAGACGTTTTTAGTATTTTTAAGCGTTTCAGGGTATCACAAATTTCCCTCCAATAAGGAAAACAAAACGAAGCCGAAAACAGTGTAATATGTTTCGTATGAGGGTTGTTTTTATCCTTTTCCAAGCTTTGTTTTTCTATGTAGAAAGTTTTTTGTGTTTTTTGAACGTTTTATCCTATCACTAATTTCTATTTTACGCGGAACACGAAACGAAGCCAGGACCATTGAAAATGTTTTGTTTGAGCGTTGATTTTAATGTTCTCCCTTTCTTGTAAAAGTTTTTTGTTTTTTTATCTTTCTAACGTATCACAAATTTCCCTAAAACAAGAAACACGGACGGGGTTAAAAACCGTGAAAAATGTTTCGTCGTTTTTTTGTTTTTCCATCCTTTGTTTTTCTGTCTGCTGAAACATTTTTAACTTTTTTCATATCACAAATTTGCATTTAACAAGGAACACAGAAAGGAACCAATTAAAGTGAAATATGATTCACAGGAGTTTTGCTTTTGTTTTTCCGTTCTTTGTTTTTTGTCTGCAGAAATGTTTTGTTTTTAGAACTTTTTAACTTATCACAAGTTTCCCTAAAACAAGGAAACTCAACACGACATACAGCGCAATGAAGTACGTTTCGTATTAGGGTTGTTTTTATCCTTTCCATGCTTTGTTTTTCTCTCTGCAGAAAGTTTTTTGTGTTTTTGAACATTTTATCGTATATAATCACAAATTCCCCTTTAACGAGGAAAACGAAACGAAGCCAAATGTACAATTCAGATTTGTTTAACACATTGAACTACAAAAAGATCGAAAGCTATTGTGACAGGGGTTTTGATCTATCCTTGATGTTTACGCTTTCAACCAGTATATATGTTTATCTTCTATTTGTGTTCTTGTATGGGTAACGGCAATCTATTGTTGTGATGGGATATAATCTGACAAAAGTATATAGAAGGAATAGTAACATTTGTGAAATATTTCATATTTTACGATGTGATTTTGCTTTTATCAAATACCTCTTATAAGAACAGAAACATGAACCTTTTTTTGTAATATTTTAGCTGTAACTGACAAACGTTTTCATTACATATACTTTCATTCAGTGTCATGATTTCTATAACGAATCTGTAATATAAAAAATTAAGTAACATAAGAGAGCAATTGCTTTTGATTTGTCTAATTACAATAGAAAAACTAGATGCAAACTTTGACTGCAGTCCTACATTATTTCTTGATTTTTTCATAGTTTTAACTACCATTCTTGTCATCAGTTAGTTTTTTCGTTAGAATGTGGTTAACAAAGTATACGTAAGTCAGATTTATCTTACATATTCATCTAACAAAACATCACAAAGCGTTTGTGATGGGGTTTTATGTTTTTCCTGATGATTACGCTTTTAATGAGTAGATATGTTCATTGTATGCTTATGCTCCTCTACGGGTACTGATAGTCTATTCTTGTGATGGGATATATATGTATCCTTGATGTTTGTTACTACCAGTACTCCATAGTAATGTTGTAAATCATATATTTGTTTTATTTTGTGTCATTAGCAGATGAACAAACCTGTGTTACTATATTTTTTATTTGTTTTTGTCGTTCTGTTATGTAATGCTTATAAATGTGCGTCTGTATAGTTTGTTAATCGTTGGATGGACTGAAACATAGTGATCAGTAGTATTACAAATTTGGTTTTTCGCCACTGTTCATTCGACAATGTTCATGTAACACTATTTGTGATGTGACAAAACTTAATAACAAATAAGTAGTGAATAGACTAAGATATACTTTTCTTTTATTGAATAAGGTTTTTTGTTTTGTTGTGTTCTTATACGATTTTTTCGTATCGTAAATAATTAAACAACACAGTAATAGTGAAATAGAGTATTAAGAAAGTCACCCGTTTCCTGTTTTTGTGTTGTGAATTTAAAATAAAGAAACAGTTTTATTGAAAAAATTTGCTATTTCGGCAATAATGACAAGTACTACATCACAATTCTTGTGATAATGTTTTAGTAATTTAACTGTTATTTGTTATTATTGTTTTTGTAATAATAGAATCTTAAAAAAGCTTGATCCCAACATTTCAAAAGAACATATAATCTCTTTATGTTCCTTTATCTTATTTTTGAATGCTGAGCATCATTACTTTGTTACAGTTCTGTTTGAACGTGTTGGTTTTTTTTCTGATTAACATTCGGTGATTATTTACTATTGCTGGTGATGAAATTTATTATCTTTTATTTGTTTTTAATTGTTATTAAGAAGTCAATTAATAGTCTATTTTTTCTTTGTTGCTTTTTTAACTGCAGACAGTGCAGTTTGTTGTATTTGTGCTTAATGAAATGATTGCAGTTGTTATAATGGGTTTGTTATTGGTTACTTATTTTTAATTTCTACAAATTGAGGGGAATTGAAACCAAAATTTTGTTTGTTTCTTTTAAAATTTAAGAACTTTATTTGTTTTTGCGTGAGACAGCAGAAACACATTCTACAATGTTAAAATTGAACTGACAGGTATTAGTTCTTATTTGTCTTGTTTTTCTGTTGCCTGTCTTGTATTGTGGAGATGTTTGTTTTGTCTGTATTACTATATTGGAATTAGTGGAAAATTAAAAACTTGCTTTTGTTCTTATTAAACAGCATCAAGTGCGACAAAAAAAGGGTGGACGCTCTCTAGGGCACCTTTCTACTATCCTTTGTTTTGTTTTGTTTTGTTTTGTTTCGGTTTGTTTCTTCTTTGTTTCTTGTGTGTTTCTCTACCTCGGTCCGTGGTGTCTTTGCTGGAAAATAGGTCAACAGAGGTCACAATTTTTTTGTTTTGATTTTGTGTCTGGCAACGATAGCAACCAATTTCAACGCACAGAAATGATTGTTGGAATAAAGAAACAATGCAAGCAAAAAAAATCAAGTGCAAGGAGTGATGAAGAAACAACGCAAGTAAAACAAAACAGTCCGGTAAGAGGTGGAAAGGGGTGGAAGGGTGGAAACACATTCCACCCTGTTTTAACGTGTTAAAGATATAAGGGTGGAAGGGTGGAGGCTCTGTAGGGCACCTTTCTACTATCCTTTGTTTTGTTTTGTTTTGCTTTGTTTTGTTTTGTTTCGGTTTGTTTCTTCTTTGTTTCTTGTGTGTTTCTCTACTTCGGTCCGTGGTGTCTTTGCTGAAAAATAGGCCAACAGTCACAATTTTTTTGTTTTGATTTTGTGTCTGGCAACGATAACAACGAATTTGAACGCACAGAAATGATTGTTGGAATGAAGAAACAATGCAAACAAAAGAACAAATCAAGTGCAAGGAGTGATGGAGAAACAACACAAGTAAAACAAAACAGTCCGGTTTGAGGTGGAAAGGGTGGAAGGGTGGAAACACATTCCACCCTGTTTTAACGTGTTAAAGATATAAGGGTGGAAGGGTGGAAGCTCTCTAGGGCACCTATCTACTATCCTTTGTTTTGTTTTGTTTTGTTTTGTTTTGTTTCGTTTTGTTTCTTCTTTGTTTCTTGTGTGTTTCTCTACCTCGTTCCGTGGTGTCTTTGCTGAAAAATAGGCCAACAGAGGTCACAATTTTTTGTTTTGATTTTGTGTCTGGCAACGATAACAACCAATTTCAACGCACAGAAATGATTGTTGGAATAAAGAAACAATGCAAGCAAAACAAAAAATCAAGTGCAAGGAGTGATGAAGAAACAACGCAAGTAAAACAAAACAGTCCGGTTTGAGGTGGAAAGGGTGGAAGGGTGGAAACACATTCCACCCTGTTTTAACGTGTTAAAGATATAAGGGTGGAAGGGTGGAGGCTCTGTAGGGCACCTTTCTACTATCCTTTGTTTTGTTTTGTTTTGTTTTGTTTTGTTTTGTTTTGTTTTGTTTAGTTTTGTTTCTTCTTTGTTTCTTGTGTGTTTCTCTACTTCGGTCCGCGGTGTCTTTGCTGAAAAATAGGCCAACAGAGGTCAGAATTTTTTTGTTTTGATTTTGTCTCTGGCAACGATAAACAACAAATTTCAACGCACAGAAGTGATTGTTGGAATGAAGAAACAATGCAAGCAAAAAGAAAAATCAAGTGCAAGGAGTGATGAAGAAACAACGCAAGTAAAACAAAACAGTCCGGTTTGAGGTAGAAAGGGTGGAAGGGTGGAAACACATTCCACCCTGTTTTAACGTGTTAAAGATATAAGGGTGGAAGGGTGGAGGCTCTGTAGGGCACCTTTCTACTATCCTTTGTTTTGTTTTGTTTTGTTTTGTTTTGTTTCGTTTTGTTTCTTCTTTGTTTCTTGTGTGTTTCTCTACTTCGGTCCGTGGTGTCTTTGCTGAAAAATAGCCCAGCAGAGGTCACAACTTTTTTGTTTTGATTTTGTGTCTGGCAACGATAATAACAAATTTCAACGCACAGAAATGATTGTTGGAATGAAGAAACAATGCAAGCAAAAGAAAAAATCAAGTGCAAGGAGTGATGAAGAAACAACGCAAGCAAAACAAAACAGTCCGGTTTGAGGTGGAAAGGGTGGAAGGGTGGAAACACATTCCACCCTGTTTTAACGTGTTAAAGATATAAGGGTGGAAGGGTGGAGGCTCTCTAGGGCACATGTCTACTATCCTTTGTTTTGTTTTGTGTTGGTTTGTTTTGTTTTGTTTCGGTTTGTTTCTTCTTTGTTTCTTGTGTGTTTCTCTACCTCGGTCCGTGGTGTCTTTGCTGAAAAATAGGCCAACAGAGGTCACAATTTTTTTTGTTTTGATTTTGTGTCTGGCAACGATAACAACCAATTTCAACGCACAGAAATGATTGTTGGAATAAAGAAACAATGCAAGCAAAAGAAAAAATCAAGTGCAAGGAGTGATGAAGAAACAACGCAAGTAAAACAAAACAGTCCGGTTTGAGGTGGAAAGGGTGGAAGGGTGGAAACACATTCCACCCTGTTTTAACGTGTTAAAGATATAAGGGTGGAAGGGTGGAGGCTCTGTAGGGCACCTTTCTACTATGCTTTGTTTTGTTTTGTTTTGTTTTGTTTTGTTTCGTTTTGTTTCTTCTTTGTTTCTTTTGTGTTTCTCTACTTCGGTCCGTGGTGTCTTTGCTGAAAAATAGGCCAACAGAGGTCACAATTTTTTTGTTTTGATTTTGTGTCTGGCAACGATAACAACCAATTTCAACGCACAGAATTGATTGTTGGAATGAAGAAACAATGCAAGCAAAACAAAAAATCAAGTGCAAGGAGTGATGAAGAAACAACGCAAGTAAAACAAAACAGTCCGGTTTGAGGTAGAAAGGGTGGAAGGGTGGAAACACATTCCACCCTGTTTTAACGTGTTAAAGATATAAGGGTGGAAGGGTGGAGGCTCTGTAGGGCACCTTTCTACTATCCTTTCCGTTTGTTTTGTTTTGTTTTGTTTTGTTTCGTTTTGTTTCTTCTTTGTTTCTTGTGCGTTTGTCTACTTCGGTCCGCGGTGTCTTTGCTGAAAAATAGGCCAACAGAGGTCACAATTTTTTTGTTTTGATTTTGTGTCTGACAACGATAAACAACAAATTTCAACGCACAGAAATGATTGTTGGAATGAAGAAACAATGCAAGCAAAAGAAAAATCAAGTGCAAGGAGTGATGAAGAAACAACACAAGTAAAACAAAACAGTCCGGTTTGAGGTAGAAAGGGTGGAAGGGTGGAAACACATTCCACCCTGTTTTAACGTGTTAAAGATATAAGGGTGGAAGGGTGGAGGCTCTGTAGGGCACCTTTCTGCTATCCTTTGTTTTGTTTTGTTTTGTTTTGTTTTGTTTTGTTTCGGTTTGTTTCTTCTTTGTTTCTTGTGTGTTTCTCTACCTTGGTCCGTGGTGTCTTTGCTGAAAAATAGGCCAACAGAGGTCACAATTTTTTGTTTTGATTTTGTGTCTGGCAACGATAACAACCAATTTCAACGCACAGAATTGATTGTTGGAATGAAGAAACAATGCAAACAAATGAAAAAATCAAGTGCAAGGAGTGATGAAGAAACAAAGCTAGTAAAACAAAACAGTCCGGTTTGAGGTGGAAAGGGTGGAAGGGTGGAAACACATTCCACCCTGTTTTAACGTGTTAAAGATATAAGGGTGGAAGGGTGGAGGCTCTGTAGAGCACCTTTCTACTATCCTTTGTTTTGTTTTGTTTTGTTTTGTTTTGTTTTGTTTCGTTTTGTTTCTTCTTTGTTTCTTGTGTGTTTCTCTACTTCGGTCCATGGTGTTGCTGAAAAATAGGCCAACAGAGGTCACAATTTTTTTGTTTTGATTTTGTGTCTGGCAACGATAACAACCAATTTCAACGCACAGAAATGATTGTTGGAATGAAGAAACAATGCAAGCAAAAGAAAAAATCAAGTGCAAAGGAGTGATGAAGAAACAACGCAAGTAAAACAAAACAGTCCGGTTTGAGGTGGAAAGGGTGGAAGGGTGGAAACACATTCCACCCTGTTTTAACGTGTTAAAGATATAAGGGTGGAAGGGTGGAGGCTCTGTAGGGCACCTTTCTACTATGCTTTGTTTTGTTTTGTTTTGTTTTGTTTCGTTTTGTTTCTTCTTTGTTTCTTTTGTGTTTCTCTACTTCGGTCCGTGGTGTCTTTGCTGAAAAATAGGCAAACAGAGGTCGCAATTTTTTTGTTTTGATTTTGTGTCTGGCAACGATAAACAACAAATTTCAACGCACAGAAATGATTGTTGGAATGAAGAAACAATGCAAGCAAAAGAAAAAATCAAGTGCAAAGGAGTGATGAAGAAACAACGCAAGTAAAACAAAACAGTCCGGTTTGAGGTGGAAAGGGTGGAAGGGTGGAAACACATTCCACCCTGTTTTAACGTGTTAAAGATATAAGGGTGGAAGGGTGGAGGCTCTGTAGGGCACCTTTCTACTATGCTTTCTTTGTTTTGTTTTGTTTTGTTTTGTTTTGTTTCGTTTTGTTTCTTCTTTGTTTCTTTTGTGTTTCTCTACTTCGGTCCGTGGTGTCTTTGCTGAAAAATAGGCAAACAGAGGTCGCAATTTTTTTGTTTTGATTTTGTGTCTGGCAACGATAAACAACAAATTTCAACGCACAGAAATGATTGTTGGAATGAAGAAACAACGCAAGCAAAAAAAAAGTGCAAGGAGGGATGAAGAAACAACGCAAGTAAAACAAAACAGTCAACTGCAAAACAGGAATGAAGTTGTTCCATGTCTCGCGACAAGGGCAGAGTTGGTGAACAAAACAGTACAGTTACAGTGCTTATTTATTAGTTAGGTTTTTTCATCTCTTATATGGCCATTTTTTTGTCACCTGAATAGGACGGGGACAAAAACCAACACCCCCCGCCTCGTGCAAAAAAAAAACCCCCCCCCCCCATTTTTTTTTATTTTTTAAATTTTTTTTTTTTTTAATTTATTTATTTTTTTTTCAAACCAATAATTTTAAATTTAAAAAAAATGAGATTATTATAAATTTTTATTTTTAATTAAAAAAAAAAAAAAAAAAATATCAAAACAAACCCCCATCTTATCCCACTTCCCACAAAACTTTTTTAAAAAAAAAAAAATTATTTAAAAAACCCCATTTAAAGGGGAAAAAAGTTATAAAAAGGCTTTGAAAAAAGAAATGTGAAAATGATTCTTTGACAGTTATTTCTTTAGCTCCACCAAAAGGGATAGTGTTTTAGTTAGGTTCATCTCGACAAGAGCTTTCCAGGGATGTGCAATACTATGGTCTGCGAAATTTTTCTATAGTGATAACCAGCATTATTGTGCTATTACAATCAAATAATCTTCTTCATAAAAGAATTCAGTTGAATTAAAGTAACAGGATGGGTTACTTCAAGGATAGTATTGCGAACAAATGCTTCCTATGTTAGTGTGGATATGTTGGTACAGTGCCCCTAAAATAGGTGACATTCCTAAACTAGGATTGGGGAAGTTTAGATCTGTACGTGGAATAGGGCTAATGTACAGCTGGCACTCTTAAGACTTGTGTGTGATCCAGGAAAACTAAAATTAGCAGCTGAAACACACTGTATGGAGAGCAGACATAGGAAAGATTGATAAGCCTGATATGGGAGTTTAGCTGACTGCTCGGTGGTGGCATAGTGGTACTGGTTAGCATGTCTATCTTTTAAATAGAAGACCCGCGGTTCGATCCTCGACCGGGCCAATTTTTTACTTTCAATCCTGAGTGAAAAGCTAAACTTCTCTCCTAGGTCCTATAGTTTCAAGGGTACACGGTGCCTGACGCCTCCTGGGTTGTGGTTTCAAGGGGTCATCTTGTTCCACTAGCATGTTGGATGGAAGCAGTGCAAAGCAACAACCTATCAGAATTTCCAAGTAATGCAAGCTTAGGTTAGAGTCAGCTTTGATTTGAAATTGCTAGTGGTATGCTTGTGAGATGGTAATTTTTGGTAATTTTTGGCAATCTTTGCTACAGATAATGCTTCTAAATGAACAGCGGATGGATAAGGAAATAAGTTCATACTCGTTAAGCTTGCCCTGCCCACGACAATCTTGAAAGCGGAAATGCAAATAATAGCTACTTTCCCAGCAGAAGATTGCTGGGCATTCTCTGATTCCAAAATTCTATGATTTTTCACTTTCGGTGTCTGTCTAATACATAACATCTACAAATTAACAGACTCGGAACAGTGAACATGACTTTTGCTGGAACTAGAACGATTTGAGTTAAGTTGAGTGGGAAAATGTATAGCGTTCCTCGCTCATTAGTGAGAATAAGGACAGTTCTAAATATTAGGTATGTACCTTTACTAACGACAAAAATTGGTCAGTCGGCGCCTCATTGCGATTTTTCAATAACTTTCCTCTTCTGAGAAAAAGCAGGGGCGATTTAGCAATGATTTGAATAAGAAAAATTTTCCAAAAATTTTGAAGCGATTGCTGACTGTGGGACTCAAAATTGGGTTGCAGTCAAAATTCCACGTCAGGTGTACCAATTGTTGAACCTTTGATGGTCTCTTACAATTGCATTTCACCATTACCCAGCCTAAAAAAAATAATTCCATCACGTTGTAATCCAAGGGTATTAGTAGTTAGTACCAGGCTCCTAACAGACACCAAAGAAAACAGGAAGCGTGGTATGTATATCCCTGTTTATTATGTTTACTATCAGTAGATTTTCAAACTTCTAAATAAAAATTTCTTAGGACTAAATCCATTATAATGCTACACGTATAATGAAATAATAAAGAACGCCTGCCCTGCAGTCACTCATCAGAAGAGCTTTAAAACAGCAGCCTCAGCTCGAGGCAGGAGAGAGCCAATGGGCGCGGCAGAATTAATCAGAAGTAAATCTGATTAAGAACCTTCCATTAAAACCTAATTTTATTGAATAAAGTTAGTGCTGTCTATCAGCAAATATACCCTCAAATGTCGTCACAAATTACGTATAGCCTTAGTAGACACGCAATTCTCCCTGAGAAACGGAACTTCTGATTTACCTTTCACTGATACATATTTTTGTCAGATCTGAGTAATCTACTAGAAATTTATTTTGACGGAACCGGAACTACGCCAATGTTGCCATCAGTGGGAAATATTAGGACACTTAACACTAACCTATAGTCAGAAACTATTTTAATATAATCTAAAATGAAAAAGCAGTTGGAATGCCAAGTCCTGGGGGATATTTATTTTCTGATCTATCTTGCCTAATAAAGGCCTTAAACAGCAAGCGAGCACAAAACTCTCGCGGGTATATTGGAAACGTTCCACATACGAGTATTCATGGTGAATATCAGATAAAACTATTTTAGTGTAAAATATCAGCAACTTTGAAAGGTTAAAATCAGCACAATAAATCAATGTTGCTATATATGCGGGAATGTAGCTCGGTTGAGGGCGGTCTTCTAGAGATCCGAAACTGGTTGGTTCGATCCCCGCCCTGGACACTTTTCAATTCTGATTTCAAACCATTCGTAAGGTGTCCTATTCAAGGAATTGATTCTAGATGGACCATTCTCGTAGAATAGCTATACCAAATTTTTGGCATTGTCGTAAGCAAAGTTCAAATGTTTCATGGCGTCATATCCCTTACCAACAGTTATACCGGCACTTGGTTAAGGGTCACAATGGATGTGATAATCAGTTTAATACTTTATAGCCATGTCACAATGTCACGAAAGGAAATGTTAGACTTGGAGGTTGTGTCGATTAATCGTGCTGCCACAAGTGGCTAAGTGGAGCTACAAATGAAGGAACAAACGAAACTAAGATGTGTGACTACAGCACCTCCGACCCGAAAAACTCAAGCTTGAGGTGAGGATCACACCTACAACCTTTGGTGATCTAGACCAACGCTCTACCGACTGAACCACCCAGACACAATTGAACCAAGCTTAAGTTTGAATTCGTTCCCAAACTGTAGCGACATAGAGGACGCTTCCGCGCCTTGGCCCAGTGTCAAAACCCGGGGACGGGTAGAAGTTCAAAACTCAACAGCAGACATATGCAAGAGGAGAAGTTTTTTGGGGGGGGGGGTGAATCGGCAGCCGAAGGCCGGCGGAAAACCGGATTTTTCCGGTTTTTTACCCAAAAAACCGGCAAAATCCGGATTCTGGGGGGATGAGGGGGCCCTTTGGGGGGAGGGTCTAGGTCTAGGGGATCACATGTAGCTGTGATCTCCCTTGGCATGGTGAGTCCGTCGACGCCGACTCATAAGATCGGCAGACCGAGACCGGCAGGCTCGGTATTTCAGCAATAAAAGTTTCAGCAAAGCAGAAAATTGGCTTGCCCCGGGTCGAAACCGGTTCAGGTCAGGCCCTTGACTAGAGGCCCGCTACACGACCTGGGAATAACTATAGCCCTGCATAGTCTTGATGCTACTTGAAAGAAACTACTACGTAATAGTCAAAGCAGCGACGAATCGATGTAAACTCTAAAAGCTGAAACAAATACTACCTACCACCATGAAATATAGGCCTCAGAAACCCAGCGGAAGGCCGATCATCATTGCTTTTATTGTCCTAACCGTGAATATCATTTTGGAAATGTAGAAACTGAATTCAAAAACTCTTTAAAAATATCTTTATCCAACTTTGATCTTATCCTCTGATATATGTTTATACTTTGAGTATAGTTTGTTAGTCAGCCGCGCTATAAT